>UXGD01005266.1:0-14874 GCA_900474315.1 Torymus auratus
TAATCATGGTGTGACGTTTTTAATTTCAAAATTGGCCAACGGCTCGCCAACCGTTAGTTAACATTTTTAGCAGGGTCATTACTAAAATATAAGGAAAATTTATGGTAAAACTCTTAATTGATTTCTAATGTTTTTATAAGTTATTTGAAAAAATTCGAGAAATATTTTTTTTAAATATAATGAAAATCTTGCAAGTAATTATTAAAGTTTTTAATTTAATGAAATTAGTTAAAGGGTTAATTTAAACTTGTGAATATATCTTAAAAATGCTTTCAAGTTTTGTGAGAGTTTCAAAGAAATCAGTTGAAAGCCAGTGCGAAAATAATGAATTGTTTTTCGCTGGGTCTTGATAAGCAGCTAGTATAAGAGAAACGTTTAAAAGCCATTCACTAGAATCTGAAGAAGGTGCAGAAACCGATGCGACCTTCCTTTAAGAAGATTATACTCAAGTCCGCTCGCTTGTGCTGCGCGTCGACGAGAACAAGTATAGTTCTACACGCGGCATATCGCGACGTCGACGACCCGTAAATGAATTTTGTATTTTCAAAACGACCCGTGCCAGTATATAAAGAAGAATGAGGAAGAGGGAGAGACTGAGTAAGAGCTAAGACGAAAGAAAGCGAAAAGAAAAGGGAGGGAGTGAGAGAGAACGAGACAGGGGATTAGTCTGCTAGCTTCGAAAGTAAACCGCGCGGAGGAAAAGCCTTTCCTTGATCCTCGGATCCTTGAATTCTCCGAATCCGCGCTGGCCCAGTGAACTAGGTTCTCAAGATTTGTTTGCTGCTTTTCTCGGATTACTCAGGGCCCAGATCGGATTTTCATAAGCGTTGTCTGGCTCCCGCTCACGGATATACAACGAAACAAGATGAAGAGCGCGCCTCTCAATTTGACGGATGAGTTTTCGAAACTAATAAACTTTTTTCAATACCGGTTTCATGCGGCTTTCATGACAAACCTTTAACAACTTGGTAGACTGAACTTATTTACTTTCTATTGTAGTTGTCTACATACTGAGAAGTCATCATGTTAAATTGATTACTACCTGGAATAGTAAAAATTATTACATTTTCAATAGTTTTAACGAAAAATAGTAATTTTTTTACATTTAGCTTAGCTAATATTATATTTCAGTGTTAAAGTTTATAACTCTTTTGGCTAACTTTGACTTTTCTTATTTTATTTTATTTTTAATTTACATTATTATATACCTGAGTATTCCTGCGTTTATAGAATAATTGAAAAACTTGACAATAAAATGTTTTGAGTAAATACCATACATCATTATTTTTTTTCAATAATGTTAAAAAAATGATAGTACTTCACAATATTTTTTTTTTTCTAGAAAAGTTTTATAATTCTCCAACAACTACGATAAAATAGTATCTTCATTTATTATGCCAATGACATCTTAAAAATGCAAAGGTTGCGCTTTTGCCATTATGGGGATCCGTGTACCGACACCGCGCGGATCGAACGCTATATACACGTGCCGAGAAGATTGTAAGTCCGCGCACGTGAATTGAGCTAAGTGCATTCTATTTAAATAAGATTCTTTGATAAAAAATACAAAATTTCAATTATTTAGCCGATCACAATTACAACTTTTTTCGAACAACTTATAGATACACATTTGATCTGTATTATTTTTAAATAAATTCTCGAAAAATGTGATTAATGCTAAAAAGAAACTTGGTTTAAAGATTGAACAGATTAGCTCCATTCAACTTTCGCAAAAATTAATGTTCTTTTATTCCCTTCGGTCCTGACTCAATTTCTAATATCTTGCTGTTATTGCGAAATTCATAGTCACAATAATTTTTCGATTCGTCACCGTGGAATCGCAAACCATTTTCCGCCACATTCTGTTCACGATATTAAATATTACAAACACGTGCGCAATTCGGGGCAATTCACGGGCACTTTTATAGCTCAATCGTATTATCATGAGCGTTTTACGACCCTCCCATATCCCTTAGCATAAAGACGTAAAAGGTGCGTGCACACACACTCGAAACGCCCTACACGCCGGCGAAAAAAAAAACAACAGCCCGTATCGGCGAAGGAAGTGAAGAGGCCGAGTTGGCGCCTCGCAGGAAATAAGAGCGGCCGTATATAAAGTAAACTGTGCTTGGGCCGCAACACCCTTTTACGAAAAGGTGCGCGGTAGCTCGTGCAGTCTCCTGTTTTCGGGTGGCGGCGGGCCGCAGCGTATATCTTCACGGGATCTCTGTGTTTTACAAGCCAGCTGTGTGTATCGTGTTCCACATTGTTGTGTCCTTTGTGTCCGCGTCTCGCGCTCGAGTGGCTCCAGCTTGACTTTGGCCGCGGGCCGCGTTTCTTCTCTCGTTTGGGGGCTCTTTTTCTGCGAGCGCGTCGAGGATCATCTCTATCCCCCCTCTCCTCCACTCTCTATCTCTCTCTCTCTACCTTGTCGGCTTAGCTTTCCTGGATTACGGGGATTGCTTTATTCTCCTCCCACACTTCCTCGAACGCGGAGCTTCTCTTTCCTGTGTCCGTTGAGCTATAGCTCGTCACTCCGCCCCGGATAAGTTTCTTTCGCTGCCGCGCTGCACTGGCTGCTGTATGTGATGGGGAGTGAGCGAGGAAAAGTCCTTTCACGCGCGAAAGGAATCGCTCACTCTCTTTATACTTTGTCTTGTTGCTTCAGTAGCGCGCGCCCACGCCAAAATTATTTGGATCTCCGTTTTATTCAGTCGGCGCGAGCTTTTCCTAAGTCCTCGGGATTTCTGGGAGAGCGAAGCGCCTCGGTATAATAGCTTGTGGGCTCTTGAATGGATTTACCTGCTCGCCCGACGTTTAGTACGCGATGTGTTTATTCTTTTGTGACGCGGTGTTGTTGCGCTTATCCGCGCACATTGGAATACGGCGATACGAATAATTGGCCTGGTGCGGGTTTACCATGGTTTTGTGGAAATGTGACACGTGAATATATTGGAATGCCATGAAACGCATACGGTTAAATGTTATAGTGCTTTGAAAGTTTTTTTTTCATTGCTATATAATTTCTCAAGATGGAGAGTTTGTTTAAGAAAGTAATTAATTTTCAGAATATTTTGCATGATTTTTATAGTTTCACGAAGCCTATATATTTTGAAATTTAATATACAACTTAATCTGCGAAGGCAATGGTTTGCTGAATACGCCTCGTCGAAAAGTTTTTTTGCTATATAATTGTTTGTGCGAATTTATTTCGACAAATTACGCTTAAGCATTTCGCAAACAATTAATATAGTGTTTTCTGCATACAGAAATTTCAGCGCCCACTCCGAATTCTATAGCAAGTCACAGCTAATAGTGGCTGTGATATATCCTGTACCATAAAAAAACAAACAGTACATATTGTCATTTCAGATTGGGATGGTTCATCCACACATTTGTTTACTATAATTAAACATTATAATCCTTGCATTTTTAATTATAGCATCCATACCACAGCTATGGCAATGATTATATTCAGAATCCAACTTATCAATTTAACAACAATACCACTCATCTTTTTGAGCAAACAAAGGCAATCAATCGCTGTTGCGCATAGCGGTGACGACCATACATCAGCTGCATAACAGATGCACCACACTGCGCTCGCAGCCACCCTCACAATAAAACTTCTCGTGCATGATGCGCATGCAGGCATATACGCGCCTTTCGCGCCCCGTCACCCGCATCGCACTTCCCGCTGTACAAATGCCTCTTTACGCGCGTAAGATTCAAGGCTGCGATATCATACGCACGGGCCGTTCTATCGCGAAAAATCGGTGCCCGCGGAAGCTGAATGAACGCGCGATACGCATCACCGTCGCTTATTAATCGAGTGCCGTATATATAAGTATACGCTGAATCTTACGCTTTCATTCATGAAATACGCTGCCTTGCGCAGAGTTGTCTCTCGTATATGCAGCGCGTCAAGTGCAATTGGCTCTCGCGCGTTTATGAATCGCACGCGGGCGGAGAAAAGCGCGAAGATGAGTCGTCTGCGAGTATAGATGAGGATTTACAATGCATATATAGGTACCTATCGTGGGTGATCGCGATCCATTATTTCCCTGTGAATTTCAACGGCGTGCGGGCCCGCGCTTATATTTTTCGTAGTAATAAATTAGTCGAAAACGTTCATCAATTTTATGAAGTGCGCGTCCACAGAAAAGCTAATCTCGAGAAAAAAAAGGAGGAGGGAGGAAAGCGAAACACGCGGCCGAGTATATCGTGGGCCCGTCCATCAGCCTGCACCTTATATATTATATGTATACATATAGAAGAATGTGTCCGATGGCCTCGAACGGTGATGGATGATTTTTCTTCCCCTGCGCGCGCGTGTGTGTGTGTATGCAGCGCCGCGAGAACGCCGCGTAAAACGAACGACCGCTCTAAGCTCGCGCGCCCGCGTTCTCATCGTCCGGTGTAGATTGCGTGTTTGAAACAAATGTTTTATTGTATGATGATATTCGTCTGCTGGTAGCGAACCAAAGGGGTTTCAGCCTCGACGAGTGTGGTTGTATACTTTTGCATATTCAAATGAACCTTGGTAATTGAAATCTGTTCGTATATTAAAAGAGGGTTTTCAAAACGTTTAGCGCGCAGCATGAGTTTCTCCGAAGAATTTATTTGAATAGAATTTTGATAATTCGGAAAATGAATTCGTATAATAATATAAGACATTCGTAAGAATCCTTAAATACTCTTGTTCCTTACATCATCGCAAGGAATTTCTTCATAAGCTGATTATTCTGAGATATTCGTCTTTCTGAGCCATAGAGTCTGGAATGTCTTTGACACCTATTGAAATTTAATTACAGAGACAAACCCAAGACATGACTCAAAGAGATGAAATTTTTCATTATTTTCAGAATGCACACGAACAAGTAGAAGCACCGCCCTCCATTATTCAAGAAACTCATAAAGAAGACCTTATCTAGACGAAAGAAATAAATTTAATTAGGAAAACACACATGCGGTTAAGGTGATATTTATGGGAATCATTTAATTTTATTACCATGTATACATACAGCAAGTGGCGCCAACAGCGCGACTCTCATACAAATATCAAATCAGTCGCTCATTCATTCGCTCGTCTCTATATATATACTTATACGGATCCTACTCGCGGCAATCCTTCTCTCCGCGCAGTGCCTCCAAACAAACGCATACATCATCGCATCCCTCCACGAAATCCTCTCTCCCATGCGCGCGCGCACTAGCATATATATAACCACGGCACTAAATTTTCAATCAAGTTCTATTAATAAATCCGGCGGCGGCAAGTGTCGGAGCGCCGATGAAAGAAAAAGAGGAAAAAAAAAGATCCGTGGCGGGGAGGAGGAGGAGCGAATCGCGTTTAGCCCGAAGTAGGGAAACTTCTCGGAACTGGACCCCAGAAATGCATAACGAAGTGTGATGCTGGTCTGTATGTGTAGGGCCTACATCGTGTGTGTGTGTGCGAGTCTTGGGGGAAAAAATTTTTCCCCGCGCTCGTACATATATGAGAAGATGAGAGGCGCGCGGGCGCGTTCGCGCACACAATGCGCCTCATTATGTTATCGGCGCATCTACTGGCCGCGCGATCATTTATCATTCTTCGGTCCCAGGGATGCACCGCGCGCTCGCGCTCGTGCGTCCAAATCGAAGCGAGTCCCGCACGTATACATACATACATATATAGGTGCTCGTGCGCGTTACAACCCTCGAGTTCGTTTTTTCACTCTCCCTCCTTTCGTTGCGCGCGCCCGCGCTCTTCCTTTCACCCGTGTGTCTACCTGTCCGAATCTCTCGTCTCTCGACTTTCTTCCCTCTCTCTCGTGCTTTTTCTTTGCTTTATTTATCTCGGCGTCGCTCCTTCTCTCTCTTTATCCCTCGCATTATGTGAGTTTATATTCTTCGTCCCTCTCAATCTCAATTTCTATCGAGCACTTTCTCTTTCTTTTTCGGCTTTTGTCTGTTTACTCGGCACTTATTAGCTTGCTTGCTCTTACTTGCTATTGAGTACGCGCGCGAAAGGGTTTAATTCAAAAGAATTGTTAATGAAGCTTGACCTTTTTTTATCCAGGATATCTTTGCCCAATATGGGGAATTATCTTTTATATTTATCTAAAAACACTGGTAATTAATGTACGCGACATTTTGTAATGATATTTGAAATATGTTGGGTCAATAAAATAAGAGTAACATATAACTTTATAATTAGTATGTACTAAGATAATTCAGCGCCTGCATGCTTTGCGAGTCAACCCTTGGACCTCTTAAATAATAATATAATAATAATAATAATAATAATATCTTTATTCTTGGTCACTGCCTAAATATCGATTGAAATAATAAAAAAATGTATATAACCACGAAGTTTAATTACGGTATTGATTGTAGTCGGTAAAAGTCTAGCCGCAATATTAATATTAAATTAATACAAATAATTAAAAATTGTCTAAAAAATTATAAATGATTTGTATACTCTATAACCACGTTTATACCATTCATATCATCACTCTACAAACTATATAATAAAAATTTTTGTCTCCTATATTAGAGTTTACAATACACATGCAAAAATGGAAAAATCTTGAAATAAAAGAAAAATATCAACGTAATGATTCAATCCTCTCCATTTGCCTCAACTTTGCATAATTTTCTTCCCCTCCCTCATACATCTTACCATTTGAACATGCCATATTGCACAGACAAGCGCGCATTCGAGCACCACTACGGCTTATCGCATCTCTCGGCTTGCGCCCATCTGATCGCGCTGGTGATGCGGGGCGGGGGCTTGTCTCTTTGTCTTTCGAGAGCATCGACGGGGGCTCGCGCGCCGATTATCGGCTACGTGTAATTATTCGGATCGTGCGAGCGATAACCGTAGGCTTACACACGCTGAAACGAGGAATTAATCAACCTGCCGCCGAGCTACTCTACATACGACGCATTGGGATCGCGGCACTCTCGCCCGATGTATATATGTGTGTGTTGTAAGGCGAAAGGGTGAGCTTCTTGGCTTTTGTTGATTTGCATGCGCTTACGTGGTGACCCACTTGAGAGGTTTCTAGAGTGCCTGATGCGCGAGGAAACGTGTGAACCAGAAGCTACTATGTCTTTCATTTTATGAAGACATATACTATAACAAACATTTTAAGTTATATGTTGAATTCCCGTGTTAGTTCTTATATACTTTGATACACACTATTTATAGTTATTTCTTTCTTCTTTGAATTATTGAATGTAAAATTTATTTCGAACATACAAATATTTTATCATGGTTTTGTTATTCAATCGAAAATGCAAATGAAATTAAATACTTATGAATTCACGTCTTATAGAGCACTTACCTATATGGATGACTTAATAAAAAAATGTCCACATAAGCTAACAATTTTAATATCGCCAACAAAATTTCGATCGTCAAACTATAGCAGAATTCAAATTCGAAATTCATCTGGCTCAAACGCATTAGCAGAAGAAACAAATACCAGGCAGACCCAAATATGTCTTAACATTTTAATCTCCGCGTTCTAAATTTAATTTCCATATTAATAAGACTTTATAGCTTCTATCTCCTAACCGAACGCTAAAAGAAAAAAAAAGTAGGAGAAACAGAGAACACGCGTAACCCTAATAAGATCAAAGCCAAGAGCCACTGGCAGCTTCCGTGAATTCAGAAGGACGCTTATTAACTCCTCGCTCCTCGGCACCGCTCGAGCGGGCTAATCGGCCCTGATATGCACGCGCGTAAAACAGTTATATATACGCGCGCGATGGCGGATGATAGCTCTCGCATCTGCCTCTCGATGTTCTCACGTCGGAGCGGCCGATCGTCCTTCTCGATCGGGTTGCCGCGCACGCGAGGCGACAGGTCGAAGGGGAGAAGCGCGCGCAGCCTTCCTTCTCCTCATCCTACCTCCTCCTCGCTGAATATCCTTGATCGAACGCCTGTCGGGCTCGTCTATCGCGCACCGGCCTCTCTTTTCTTACTATATAGCTATATACATGTGTATAGTGTAAGTATGATAACATTTTCAGGTGTGCTGCTGCAGGTGAGGGAGAGGGATCGAGGAGAGAGCGTAGGCACGTGTCCGTTAGCCGCTTGTCAATTTAAGATTGGGTCAATTTATCGTGTTATACTGTGCCATTGTGCGGATAAAATTGATTGTAAAAATTTTAGTTTTATAATGTGGTTATAATATTATTTAGTGGATATTTGTGGTTTTCATCGTTGGCAGTGTGAATGATTACGATTTATTTGTTTTTAATATCCATTTGAAAATTGAGAATCCATGTGCTATAATTAATAATCGTGAAAAATGCAGTTTACATTTTTATTTTTATGAAAAAGTATGTAATACCTATAAATAAATTGTTGATAAATAGTTGTATAAATAAGTATTTTTAATTAAACTGCTTTCATGCCAATGATTTTAGTTATATTATGAGAAATATAGTTTTAATATTTCTTGAAGGATAAAATATTTAAATTACATCACATAAATACATTAACATATTATTTTGATAACAATTTTCAAAACAGGTATAGTCAAATCCACCGACTTGTAACTTATGAAAACGTAATTATTTTGACAGTTTTACACATCTTCGCATTCTGCCGTGGGTGGCACATACTAATATGGATTACAGGACTGGTTTTCTATACGTAAAAATTGAAGATGTTACACCCTGTCTCGTTTATGTGCTTAGCATGGCACAATGCGGAGATGCATAACACTGTAAAAAAAATTACGTTTTCAAAAGTTAAAAGAACGGTGGATTTGCCGGTATATCATTATAAATGATAAAGCTGGAAGAAAAACCATTTTAAATTCGATATGCAACAAACTAAGGAAGGATAAGGAAGCATTTGATCGAAAAAAACAACAGAAGTTATTACAACAACGTCTATCCCTTTGAAGCCAACCATTTTCTGACCTTCGTTCTCCCTCCCTCGTTGCTTCTCACCCTCATCGCGCACTCACCCATAGCCAACAGCAAGTACAGTTTCTCAGCTCAGCCGTGTCTACTATCTCTCCTTGCCCACAGAGAGCCGCGCAGCTCTGTGTGTATGTTCACACAAGCAGGCGCGCGCGGAGGAGTTAGGGGCTAGAGAGTGAGCGAGAGTAAGCGAGAACCAGGGGAGTGTCGTCATGGCTACGCAGCGGGGGGCGGGGCAATCGATACACCCTCGCCTATTCTCTCTCTCTCTCTATCTCTTGCGCGTTCGCACGCACCCCAAGAGAGCGGACGCAATGCGTTTATAATACAATGAAACAATGACAGCGACCGCAAAATATAGAGACGAGGATGTGCACGTATACACAAGCGCGCCTGCACGTATGGGGGGCGCGGATCGCATTTAGCGGCTCTCTGCTAGTGTGATAGCTGTGTACACGTGTGTGTATATGCCGTGTAGTAAACGCCCGGAATCGCGCCCTCGTGTAATCCAGTCCTCCTCCACTTTGCTCTATCTCTCTCTTCCTCGTATCAGGCGCCTGCGAGCTTTAAGCTAGTCGTACAATACTCTGGAGACTCTTGACTTTGCTGCAGTTTGAACGGGCCGTAAGTTGCTTTATCACTTTAACGCGCTTTACTAGCAGGTATTTGCTGCATCTTTTTATCTTTCTAGTTGTATGCAAGTTTTATGCATCGAAAAAGATAATTGTTCATCTATTTTGTACCCCAGCAGTGCATTAAATTTGAAATCAACATAAAATAGATGTTACGTATATTATTATTATAGTTAACGCTATATATATATGCTAGTGAAAAATTAAAATATGTAAAATTAAATAATCGTTATAAAAAAAAAGCTTTTTACTAAAATAGTATATGAACCCTGTAACGTGGATTCAAATGTTCGCATCCACGTGACGTCAAAAAGTGGCCAGTTCGTAGAAACGCATCGAGGTTGCGCAATTAGCGCTATCGAGAGCTTTTCGCTCGGGTCCTTCATCGAGGTCGCACGCCACGTGTGCACTCATTTTGTATTACCTTGTAAAATTGTTATTGCGAATAAGGAAACCGCCTTATCGATTGATTGCGAATTATAGATTAGAATGATATACATTTTTATGATGGGCATGTATCGGAATAAAACAAACTTTGTTTAGAATGCTATAATAAAATTTTTCAAAATTTTATAGTATACATTAAATACAGAATTTCAAACTTAAAATGACAAAAATGATGTTTTACTGTCAATTACGTGATAAAACATTGTAATCTTAATTAAATGGTTTTTATATAAAATAGTAAAATGTAATGGCTTTTATGGTATCTTAAATCAACTGAGCAAAATAAATACAAATTATTAAGCTATGATAAAAGATTCATGACAGCTCCGTAACTAATTAAAATTTAATGAAATTTAATTTTGAACAGGAAAATAATAACTGAAGCATTGTAATGAATCGTCTGCACGTGATAATTCAAGATGAATAATAGCGTCGCAAACTGTCCATGTACAAAAGAGTTCGATTTTCGAAAAACGAAGGCGATAAAGCGCCGCTTGCTATAGCTGTCGTCTCCGCGTGTATTACTTTATGGAAGGCGCCGTTAATAAAGCGCTCTCACACTAACGCGTCGCGCGGCTGAGTTGCTTATGACCCCTATATATATATAACGCGCGGACACGTGGACATGTCTTATTTTGCGCGTCATTTACACCGTGTGGATTCTCACGCGGGTCCTGTCTCTCTCACGTATATTTCCCTGCTCTCTTGCGTAACAACAAAACGAAGAGAGGCAATTCACTCGCTCGTACCACGCATGACAGTGGCGGCACAGTTTTCGGCTGTTTCATCCTCGCAAGAGTGCGGCGGCGGCATAATACGTCGATCGACAATGGGGTTGGAGAGCGAGAGTGAAAATTCCCTTTCTCTCTCACACACACACTCTCTTTCTCCTCCGACACAATGCGCTGCCCTCTCGAAGGTGAGTGTATCATTCGCTCGTTTATGAGCTCGCGCTCATTTATCATCCGCTCCTGCCCGGCGCGGCGCATTTTTCATTGCGCCCCCACTTTTCTTCGCACCTCGCTCCGACAATACACACGCCCGGAAAATTTTCATTTCATCCTTGCTTTATTCCCGCTGAATTGTGCGCGCGGGGATGAGCCGTGGATTCGGCGAATCCAGCCTTCTTTAAGCTCGCACCTTCTGGCGAAAAATCGAATTATAAAGTCGCTGGGCGAGAAGGAGTTGCCGCGCGCGGGGTCAAGTGATTTACACCGCCTTCGGAAAATTTATATACGCGCCGCTCGGCTCGGCTCTTTAAACGCATTTATCTTGCGCGCGTGGTGTGACGTATCGTCGCTGTGTATAGCCGATCTGCCTCTCCTCCAGACGATTTACTGCGTCATTGACCGACCGCAGGTGAACTCAATTATCGCGTGCTTTGGAGCTGCTTTGTACAACGAAAAGGCTTTCGAGTAAATTATTTTTCAATTTAATGGCAATATTAGTGAAACTCATCTCTGCCGATAATTTTTTATTGTTTCTAATATACTTTGTAAATTTACGTTGCTTGTTGCTGGGCATATATTGAAGCAGCATTGTATAATATCAGATAATCGCGATAAATACGATGAATACAAATTTCGCTGCAGTGTAATTTCGGAGCTCGCGCTTGAATTTAAATTACACACGCCTGATGCGCAATCTGCTTGACCCACTTTCTGATTGATCCCCGAAGTAAAGGCATAGCAATTATTATTTCAAAGCGAACGGATATTTTTATTAGAGTGCACTAACATTATTTTAATTACAATTTTGAAGAAACCACCCACACACGCACAAACAGTTTCCAAGAATGTATTCGTTTCAACCATAGCTACATAAGCACCGAGCATTTTCCCTCAAAGTTTCAAAGAAAATTTCGAGGAGCCAGAATCTAAACAAAAGACAAATCAGCAAAGCATGCAAATTAGTAAATCAAGCTGCTACGCGTGATTCCGTGAAGAGCGTCCATTCAGCGTCGCACAAAGCCTAATAGTCCCGAATCTCTTACAAATTACACAATTTTTCCTGGCGCGAGCGCGCGCCCAGTAGAAAAGGGGCAGCGCAGAATAAAACGAAACGAAAGGAGAATAAAGAAGCGGAGCGTAGCATATATGAGCGGTTGTTTCTGTCTCTGCTCTCGGGCTGCGCGAGGAAAAAAATCATCAGACTCTCCTCTCCTCTGTCTCTCTCTCTCTCTTTTTTTCGGCCGCGTGTGGAACTCGAGAAATGCAATAACTCAAGGCATACACTCGGCTGACACCCACCCGCTCGCTGTTGCTGCTGTTGCCCGAGGCTGCTGCTGCACCACTCGCGCGCACCTGTCCAGGTATCTCTCTCTCTTTCTCTGTTTCCCTTTCTCGGGGAGTAGGCCAGGCCGCTTCCGAGAATTCGCGGCGCAAGGCTCCGGCCTGTCTGCCGAGATCAGGATCACCGAATGCGCGCGAGCGCAGAATATCGTAGGAGTGAGTTTTGTCTATGAGCCCCTGTGGGGGTCGCTTTAATGAGTTTTTGTCGAGAGCGAGACAGAGAAAGAGAGAGAGATAGAGAGTTCGCCCTTCTTTCTGTCTTATGGAAGCTGCGCATCATGCGGCCCCGCGCGCGCGTACTGGAATTTCGAATGGAATTCGGGAATATTAGCCTTGCAGCGCGTGCGCACGTGGCCCTCGAGTGGATCGTCTCTTATTAACTGCTGAGAGCTCGATTCCATCGGGACCTCCCAAAACACGTTTATATAGTTCGTCGAAACCCATTCGTATATAGGTATTGGGCCTATCGTTTCTTCTTTATCCCTCCCGGATTTCTTCGCCTTTTTTTCGACTTTCTTCGGAGTCACTGCCTCGATGACGTTTCGCTTTCACAGTCCTGTATACACTGCATCGAACATCCCCACACGGAAAAAAATAAAAAATAAATCTTGCTGTTTTGTACAAGTTAAATTAACTAGAACGGAAAAAGTAGAAACTACTTTAAAAAAAAAAAGTAGAATTCCCTTTTTTTAAAGGATTTAAAGTAAAAACTACTTTTTATTTAACATGCATATCAAAGTATAATGCCAATCTTACTTTATTAAAAAGTGAATTCTACTTATTTTTAAAGCAGTTGATGATTCTTATGAAAATAAAATAGACTTGCTTATATAGTTAAATCAACTGTGTAAAAAGTAGAATTGACATTATTTTTTCCGTGCAATGCAATTCTTACTTTTATTCCTTTTCGTTCGAGTTTATCGTGTGTCGTTTGTGTGTAGTTTTTTAAACATATAGAATGAAGAAGGTCGTTAAAATTTATCTAGTGTGGTTATAAGCTCATAAAGTATATTTGAAGTTTTCCTGTAAGTACACCTGTGCCTGGGCGATTTTTTAAAATATTTTACTTTTTCTCATTATTTGATAATTAAATTTACATTGTAATTATACGACAGAAAGAATTTTGTTAATATTTATATCTTTATATATTTAATAACATTTTTTTTACATAAAGCTTTTACGATGTACACAAGAGTTACTGTAGAAGATGTATAAATTCTTTTACATTATTTCGTACTATGTGTATATGCATCTATTTAGTCTGATGTTTATTTTATTATACGGTGTAATATTTTATTATCTTCTACTAAAGTTATCTTAAACGCTGAGAATCGTGAAAATTGGTACGGTAAGTATTGGAAGGATAAAGCTTTGAATAGCATATTATTTTTTAAAAGGGCGTTTTATAAATTTTTTATCACCTGATGTAACAAACATTTGATATATTATTTGTTTCTACAATTTTTATAAAGAATGACTGTTCGGTATTTACATTAAAGTACATAATTGATAAGAGATATGCTATTTAAAAAAATACGAGTAATTGTTTTTTTATTTACGCAAATCGTCAACCGTTTCTTTTTTATTTGGCGATAAAAACTCTGTTATTATTCATAAAAGAATGCGGTTGTACAATAATCAAAAAAGTTATCTAGGATTCATCATGAAAAACGAAATCATCGAATTAATCATGAAAAACAAAAAGCATGAAAAGATTTCGGAGAATCTGAAGCATCTCCCGGAACACTGCATTATGACAAAAACACAGGCATATATCTCAGAGGCAGGGCTTAATCTAAAAAAATTTGAGGTAATTTGGGCTTCTGCTCCGAAAAAACAATCGGCCGAGGTGAAGTAAATGAATACGTGAGACTAATTCGCAGCACACGTGCTCACCTCTCTTTCTCACTCGCTCACAGCCATCAGCTCAAAGTCTGCGAGCGCGTGGATATCGTCGGACGTGTGGGCTGCCCGCGTGAGCCGGAGGAGTGACTGATGGCCACATCGCATTTCGCGGCTCTATATCTCCTCGATTTCTCGCGTGTAATTCCCGTAAAGTCGTTTCGGCCCGAGAGCCACGCGAAGAGTGTAGATACAGCCGCTGAGCAGAACGCTCTGATTCTACACTTCGCACGTCCACCTTTCAGAGTCAACTTATTTACCTTCTATCTTCTTCGCTTAGCTTTCTCAGATTGTCTTCCACCAATTCGTTCTATTTCATTCACGTATTTACTTACAAATGCTTTTTCGAAATAGTATGCAAGAAATACGATTTCTGACATAGGGTAGGGGCTCTCAATATGGCATTATGAATTTTAAATGGCTATATTTAAAAAAGGGGGATAACATAGAAATGAAATAAAAGAATTTCGCGATTTTGAAAACCGCTGCTAACTGCTTTAGCTTAGAATGCTTTCTTAAAGAGAATCGATAAATTACATCAAATAATCATTTAAATGTATATTTTAATGGAAAATTTCATTCTTTGTGCATATCTGCTTCTCCATAAATTCAATATTCAAAATGATCAAGAAATTTATATTTAAAATAGTTATTTAGTAATTATTAAATTGCAAATT
>UXGD01005267.1:0-14859 GCA_900474315.1 Torymus auratus
GATTTTAAAATACGATTTCTGCACAATAGACGTGATTAGAAATTCAGAAAATAATTGGAATCGATTATTTAACATAACAAATTTCAAATTGAAGACGAATAAAACGCGTCTGAGTTAGAGCGTTTTTATACCTCCGCCGAGTTAGCGGATTCTTGAAACCTTCGCTGAGTTAGCGGGTTATTCCTCTCAGCCGTCGAAATATTCGCGAACTCCAAAATAAAGGATAAACTAGCGTTTATTAAAAGAGATGCAGCACGTCTCCGTCGCTTTCTATACCCCGCGCGTCGAGGTAGAGTTTCGCTCGCACGCCTCTGCAGGCACTAACCTTCGGGAGAATGCGCAATTCAACGAGACGCTGAAGCGCTTCCTGAAGTCGGCGGCGAGGACAGCGATTCTTACTGACGGAGATGCCACACGCTGCTGGGAAAGG
This sequence comes from Torymus auratus, assembly GCA_900474315.1. NCBI lineage: Eukaryota > Metazoa > Arthropoda > Insecta > Hymenoptera > Torymidae > Torymus > Torymus auratus. The sequence continues at coordinate 431 of UXGD01005267.1, forward strand.
ACGCTCTCCCTCTTCCGCTCTCTCTCTCTCTCTCGAACTGCGCGCCTCGTGGTAGTTGAGGTGCGGCGCCCGGAAACTCGCACTGTGCCTAGGACTCGATACCTGTCAACGCGTGCTCACCTCGAGGAGATCCCTCCACGGAGAAGGTATACTCATACACTTCACAGCGATCGCGTGGGGGGGGGGCGACAAATTTGTCGTGATTACCGAAAGCATGGTTTTTCAGCGTAGACGAAAGAAATCTAGCGTGCGCGCACCAGTGAGTCGGAAACTCGAATAATTCCTTTTCGCGCTCGCCATTGCCCGTCTTATCCTTCGCGCATGCGCGTCGCCGCTTCGAATTTCGAACTTCGTTACAATAGTATATAGTTCAAATATAAAATATATTTATTCATTCTACATTTTGTATAATGTTGATACGTTGTTCTTCATCCGCGCGCCGAGATACGTTGTTCTTCATCCGCACACCGAGATACGTTCTTCTTCCTCTCATTAAAATATAATTTAAGAATATCGGTCTCCATTTGAAATGTAATGCCAATAAAGTAATTTATAATGCATAAAATTCGTTAATTTTTATAAAGTAGCTATTTTTTCAAATCCGTTATTTTAAATAAAAAATGGAAGGAAATTAAATGTACTATAAGAATATTAGTCTCCATATAACATCTTTAACAAATAAAAAAAAGAAATTATCTTTGTAACAAAAAAGTTTTGCAAAATTTTTATTTTTTTAAAACCTTTAGTTCATCTATTTAACTCCAAAATTCAATCAGTTCTAAGTTTCTTAAGAATCTGTATTTATATTATATTCATCTTCGAGATGTAATGCCGAAAAAGTTATTTATAATTCGTAAAATTAGTTACATTTTCTAAAAAGTACCTACTTTATCAAATCCGCATTTTTAAGTCAAAAATAACTCGTGAATAGTTTTAAAATACACAATTTAGAAGGTAATCAAATGTACTTCAAGAATATTGGTCTCCATTTTGCATATCTTTCGAACAAATAAAAAAAAAAATTCTTTTTGAAAAACATTTTTTTTTCAAAAATGTTATTTTTTAAAAATAAGAACTTAAAGTTATCCATTTGACTCCAAAATTTAATCAATTCTAATTTCAAACATACCTAAGGTGCACGCAAAAATTCAGCTATTTCCGTCCATCCGTTCAAGAGTTATACCGGGGACAAAATTTGGTTTCACACATACATACATACATTTTTTTTTAAACTATTATGCTGAGTCAAGAACCTCAAAAATATCAAAATTCATCAAAATCTGTGATTGGAAAATTTTCACCGTTACTAAGCTTTCTCTTTGAGAAAGCAAAGAGGGCTCAGCGATGAAAATTGGAATTTCACGAAAATTCGGATCTTGAATGGTTTATTTCGAGTTTATTTCCAATAAAAATGGGTCAATGGGGTTTTTTTGTTATTCTGAGTGTTGCCTCTTGTTAATGAGAGAACGTACTATGAATTTATCACTTTCAAGTTCAATAACACAATCCTGTTGGCGGGGCATCGTAGTATGGATTTTCCAGCACCCACTTGGAAATTAGTACTTATCGTCACTTTTCAAAAAAAAAAAAAAAAAAACTGTAGATTGATCTTAGTTGAAGCCTTCACAATTATAGTGTACAATAAAATAGTCACTTTTTCCCCGAGAAAGGGGTCTCGGTACGAAAGGGTTAAGATTTGATTAGGTATTACGTAAGAAAGTCTATAATAATATTATAATAGATGATGGTTTTTTTGTGCGTTCTCGCTTATGCAATAATTAACTTGGACGTCATATTATTTGAAATATCTATTATTTTTCCATATAAAAATTTGTCTATAAAAATCTACTGAAATATTGTATCGGATTAAAGACCAATACATGGTATTGGTAGTGTACTAACTCATTGTTAAGTGAGTGTATGTTAAAATATGTAGCGCAGCACGTTATTTTTATTATTAAAAAAGGTTATTTTTTTAGAAATAGAATCTTTCTATAGAATAGTTTCTTCATACCTGTATTCAAAAAATCTCATATCTTTCTGAAATCCCAAAAATAACCCAAAACAAGTTACTGAAAATCCCAATATGCACGTGCAGGCGCTTGTCCCGTCGATCGCAACGGCGCATGTCCTCTTCAGGCATGGAGTGCACGTAATTAGCTACTGGTGTATCCGAGTGCCGAGACCCTTGAAATTAGAATCTACACCTGCGATTTCATTCAGCCGGCGAGAGAGGGCGATATCGAGAAAGCGATAAGCTCTTGATAGAGGGTCATATTGCTGGCCTCTCATTCGCCGCTCCCCTTCTATTGGCCCATTATACGCCGACGCTTCATTGCACGCGCGCGCACGGAAATAATTTTGAAGTAAAAGAGCACAAACGTTTTTCGAAAATATGACATATTTTTCTTCGAAGATACCCTCAGTATTTTGTAGGCCATATTGGTTCCACGATTTTAATTTCTCAGAATCTGGTTTAAAATTTTTATTTAAAACAGTTGGAAAGAATACTTATTATTTTGACTGAAAAGGTCCAAAATTTGTTTATGGTTGTATGCATTAGAGAGGAGGCACACTGGTATTCCATCAATCATTCAATAGGCGCTATTGCTTCTATATAGTGTGTCCCTTCAATTAGAATAAGTTCAGACAAAAAAATAGGAGCAACATTTTTTGTTGCCAAGAAAGCGCGCGAAAGATAATTGTTCTTTACTTTGAGCTGCGGTTTTATTAAGATTATTTCAAACTAGGGCAATAGCTTGTTTTTTGGCGTGATGATAAATATTTTTGTCTAAACTTTATTATTCTCACACTTTGTTTTAATTCCATTTTTTTGTTGCTTACAACAAATTCTCGTGCCTTAAAATCAAGATTTATTTTTTACAGCACACGCATAAAAACAGAATTGCATGCCAACACTTTGCGTACACACATTTCAGGCTGCGTATGTGTAGAATATTCTAGCTAACTCGAGAAGTTTTATTATATTTTAAAATTTTTTTAGGTGAATTCAGAATTTTTTGTGAAAGTCTCTCAAAAGTTTTACAGTTTAATAAAATGTTATAGATTCTTAGAAAATAATTTCAGAAAACTTTTTAGATAAAGTAAATAATTAAGATAGTTGAAAATGTGCATAAAAATTGAAAACAATTTTGATGAAATAAAGTTATAAATTATTTCAGTCGGTTGGAGCGTCAATATAAAAGGTATTTTCATTAAAAATATTTTTGAATAATTTCATTCATTGAATTATTACACCTAACACATAAGATACCTATAACTCGCATTTAACAGCCGCATTAAAACAAACCTTTATCACTTAAAATCCCGAGTAGAAAAATGCCTATTAAAACTTCACTCCGCAAAACCAACTCGGCTCATTTCCCGACGCACCACTTTCGTTTCGCCTCGTAAAGAAAACTCTCGAAAAAGCACTTGAAATTTCCTCGACTGCCCTCTCTCTCTCTCATTCTTTCTTTCCCTCTCTCTCACACACTCATACACACACTGAAACATACCTAACACACTCTGTTCTGGTAGCATGCGCGCGGGTGATTGACGTGCCGAGCGAGATTGGCAGCATGCGCGCGCGACCAGAGCGCAAACATCGCCGAACCCGCGCTTCATAACGCGCCCGATCGAATCGTACGTGTGTGTCGTGTCGATGGTACGTGTGTGTACGCGAACGAATGTGTGCATACGTGTGCACACGCGACGGGGTGAGGGGCTCACACGCTGTCGTGATCGGATCGTGTTTGCGCGCGTGTGCAGGCCAAGAAGACGAACAGGATATTAAGCGCGCGGTTAAAGTCGTAAAGGCCGCGGCAACGTATCGGAATGACCGTGGTGCGGAAAGAGCGTATATACACGCGTGAGTGTACATATACACGTGTAGAGATACATTGGGCGAAGAGCAGCGATTTCGTTAGATGAAGCTGGAATCGCTCAGTTGGATGAAGGTCTACGAGTCTCAGTGGAGTCGTAGAAGCCTCCTCACGTATGTGTACTTGGCTGATTGGACGTAGTCTGCCCAGCGTTGGGCTTTCATTAAGTACTTGGCGATGGGACAGTTTCGACGCTTCGCAGTGTTATTCCTTTTTAATTTCAAGACAAATCGATAAGTCCTTCGAAGCTTTACACATTTTGGTCGCATAGCTGTTTAAATAGTAAATTACTTGAGACTATACTAAATTCTAACCAGGGTTGCAAGTACTTGGGTCAATTGATTACTTTATTCCACAACGAGTCCGGAAGTGCAATGGACTTGCCGAAAATGACATTTCCGGACTCGATAGGGGGCGGATCTGAAAATGCTTTGCATTTCTGGACTCGCTTGCAACCGAGTCCCGAAAAAAGAAAGAACTTCTGGACTTCTGGCACGAGGAAACTTGATCGTCTATATACATTGTTGTCATAATTCAGAATTGTATGAATACTCCCATTTTATAAATTTATTTTGAAAATATTTTTCATAAGTAGCTAATGAAATTGATTCACTAAAAATGCATCAGAAAGAGCATAAAATTACCTATTTTTTCCGCCAATGAAAATTTTGAATTAAAACTATCACTGTGCTTTCGGATTTTGCTACACACGTAATGATACTTTTATTTAAAAATTTATATTGTAACATTGCAAATAGTGGATTCTCAGAATAAAAGAAACTGGCATAAAACAACAATGCATTAACGAAATGAAAAGAGATTGAATTCATGAATTTTTTTTTTTAAACAATACATTTGGCTTTCAAACATCTCAAAACATTTTCGATACATTCGTTCGTAAATCATGATTTTTAGCAGGCATCACTGAAATGATATACTTGACACTCGTCGAGATAATCTTCTTCATCCACTAGTTGCAAAATACCCTGTGTAATGACATTTTAGTGACATAATCCTCGATACACTCATGTAATTCTCCTGTAAAAAATGATGGCCGGGTGTTGTGAATGTGAAGCATTAATATTTTAATTTGATTGGTCGGCATAGTGTAGCTGCCAAAATCTGTTATGTTTAAATTTTATAAATTAAAATTTTTGTACGCTAGCATTTAAATACCGCTGCTAACTGGTTCACCAGAATGCTTTCTCAAAGAATTTGCCGGCGCCAAAAAAAATTATTTTCGATTTTTCCATATTTTTCTTTATTTTTTTAACCGCCTTAATATTGTCCGATTGTGACAAAAAAAAAATGATTTTCGAATTTTCAATATTTTTCTTTTTCACTTTTTGAATACTTAATATTATCTGATCAACTATATAATTGAACTTGCACAACTTCAAAATAAACTCCATATACTTACCAAAGATGAACTTCATCTCAAAAGCGTGGTCGAGCTGCTACCTGCTACCTACCACCCAGCGATTGAACAGAAAAGTTTGAAAAATCCCTGAATACTATCGTCAGCAGCCCTAGAAAGTCTCCACTGCCAGTAGTAATTGGAGGGTACTTTAACGCCTGAGCAACCGAATGGGGAAGCAAGAAGACGAACCACAGCAGGTGTGCACTACTCGAGGCCTTCGCGATACTAGAACTAGAGATAATACAAAGTCAACACCGACCTATACGAAAGGAAACAAGTCATCCATAGTAGATTTGACCTTTATTGATCCCGGATTGAGTCGGGAAGGCTATAGCTGGCGAGTCAGTGATCGGTACACTAGCAGCTACCACCAAGCTCTCGCGTATGAACCACAGCCGTCGAGCAGGGCAGTGGATATGACACGGATCCTGAAGAAAGTGAGATGGGCACCAGCTACTTTCGATAGGGAGACTTTACTCTGCTCCCTAAAAGGAGCATCAGTCGGAGGAACAGCTGAGGTCAGGGTACAGAGCCTCTCGCAGACCATTACAGCGGCATGCGAAGTTTCAATGTCCACGAAAAAAATCATCGCGGGCGCCTACGAGTCCACTGGTGGAACAACGACATTGCGGTAATATACAAAGAGTGCCTTGATGTGAGCTAGGAAACTGCATCAAAGTGCAATTCGCGGACCACGGCACGATCAGTTAACCGCCAGCTATGCGCAAACAAGAAAAGAGCTCAAGATTGCCATCAAAAGAAGGTGTTGGCAGGACTTCTGTGAGGAAGTGGATCGTGAACCATGGGTATGACCGTACAAAACACTTATGAACAAAATCAAACCCAAATGCACCAGTGCTCCATCTATTTCAACCTTCCCCGACAGAGTGGTTTAACATTTGTTCCCAGAACACTGAGAATGACGAGCTAGCACCGGTCTGACAGAGAACACTGGTGAAGTCGAGCCAACAGAAGTGACCGAAACATAAGTGACGATAGCGGCCAAGAAGATTGTCCTAAGAAAGGCTTCAGGACTGGATGGCGTGCCTGGTTTAGCGATGCAGACAGCAGCTCTGAATGTTCCTGAAATATTCAAGAACACTTTCAACGCATGCCTACCTGCAAGAATTTCCCCGGCATAGTGGAAGGTACAGGGGTTAGTACTCTTTCCTACGAGAAATTAACCTCTTGATGAGCTATCCTCATATCGGCTACTCTGTATGCTGGATATTGTCTGGAAATTATTTGAGTGGATCATATCTGCCAGAGTGGAGGCAACTATAAAGCAAGCCGAAGACTTGTTTGATAATCAATTCGATTTTAAAAAGGGACGATCAACAATTGATGCCATCGACAAGGTTGTGTTTGCGCCTGTGCCTACCGTATAGTGTCAGACATCGCTCTCTCGATAATCGCTGGTTTACCACCCGTAGACCTAATGGCGGCTGAAAGAGCCGAGATGAACTGCGAATGTATGGTTGAAGAAGAAGGTGACTACCAGGGACAACGCGAAACCGATGGTCCAGGAAGACCGGTGAAGAGTGGCAGCGCCTATGGAATATGGCAGACAACGGTCGGTGGACCAATCGCATCATCCCATGTATCGTTGAGTGGACCGAGAGGAGACATGGATCTCACCCAGGTGCTCACCGGGCATGGCTGCTGTCGTAGCTAAGTGAAGAGAATAGGAATGTATCAAAGCGCGGAGTGCCCGATATGTCCTGAGTTTGACGAGGACGTGAAACATGCTTTGTTCGTGTGGCATAGGTTTCAGAAAGAAAGAGAACACTTCAGGGCCTTATGGGGCCCTTGTCTCCCGAGGGCTTTAGGAGATGCTTCCTCATCTCACAGAGAGGATGGGATACTGTGATTGTTCTCGCCCTTGGAGTAGTGGACAGACTGAATCGCATTTGGGGAGAAGAAGAAATAAGAGAAGAAGAAAGAAAAGAAGAAGAAATAAGAGAAGAAGAAAGAAGAGAAGAAGAAACGAGAGAAGAAGAAATAAGAGAAGATGAAAGAAGAGAAGAAGAAACAGAGAAGAAGAAATAAGAGAAGAAGAAACAAGAGAAGAAAAAAGAAGAGAAGAAGAAAGAAGAGAAGAAGAGAGAAAAGAAGGAGAGAGAAGAGAAGAAGAGAGAAGAGGAAGTCTTATGACCGAGCGCCAGGCGATGTAGAGAGCCGTAAAGGCGGATTACAGGACTGGTTATCTACGTAAAAATTGAAGATGATACACCCTGTTCCGTTTATGTGCTTCGGCTCCGTTAATAACAGCAATAAATTACTTTAAAAAAAAAACAGTTACATAAAATCGCACCATTCCTTAGATTTACCGACATACTGTTAAAAAATCCGAAGTTGTAGCAGTATTCTATCTTTGAATATAGAAATCAAAATTAATATTACATATACTTGTTACAGACGCCTTTATGATGTTAATTTTGCTCGTTTCTCATCTGCGTAACTTTGGCGGTGTTGTTGCGGGGCTTGTGACCTCGTATCGTGTGTTTAATCGTCCACGCATCTCTATATATGTGTTAACGGCTCTCTTTCTGTTTCAGTTGTCATATTAACTTCTCGAGTATGCCGTGTTTTGACATTATTCACTTAAGAAATTTTGTTTTTCTTTTAATTATTAATTTCTAGGTTTCGATGATATTTGTTACACATTGCATTAATTAAATTTCGCCTGTATTGGATAATTTGATAATGTAAATTCATCAATTTAATTGCTAAAGCGACTTTGGATTAAGATATCGAGCAGAAGAATTAGTTATATAAATTCCAATTTTTTTATTTTTAAGGTAGACAAATTATTGGCAAAACTTTTAGTATAATTGTCAAAATATCATTTACTTGGCCATTATATACCATGTCAGTTTCTCATCAAATACGCATATATGTTATACAAAATGTCATACAAATATTAAACTTCAACGATTCATTAGCGATTACTTTTCCTCGAAATTCCATAATTAGTCATATAATTGCGATCATGGCATTCAACAATTACCGCTTTTGCACATCCCATTGAACGGTCGAATCGACATGCGCGAATTATACAAATAGAGCCGTGCCACGCATCGTTAAACAAGCCAATGAATCGTATAAATCAGGTGCATGCGCGTATATCAGCAACTATTAGCCAAGTATACGCGAGCTTCAGTGCCGCAAATATATATAAACCCTTCTCGATACATAACTTTCTCCTCGGCTATCAGCACTCAATTCGTCAACTTAATTCACCGCTCATATATCATAACGAATTCTCGCCCGCGTGTGTGCACTGGTTCAGCCGAGCGAGCAATTCTTCACGAGCCATTTGACTGCGTGCGCGCGCGCCCAATGAAAAATCCCGACCACCGCGACTCCATAAATATAACACCCCCCCTCTCCTCCCTCTGCATCCGTGCATGCAGCCCTTGCGCGTCGAAGGAGGAAAAATAATGGTTCGGCAAGCCGTACTGTTTGGATTTCGATTCACGAATCCGAGAATGGAAAGCTCGCGCGCGCAAAGCTACCCCCGTCGCCGCGTTGTGTGTGTCACCGACGCGTGCAACAAGTTGCCACCCTTGCGAGAGAGCGAGCGTCACCTCGGCGCGCTCTCTCCCTCCCTCGGTACTGCTCGTTCTCACACGTTTCCTATCTCTCTCACGGCGGGCAAGAGTTGCTGAACAGTGCAGCCAGCGCAGCAGTTAGCATTAAATCATTTTAAAACCCAGGCTTGCGACTGTTTCGCACATTTCGCTGTTGGCAGACGACCCAATCACGTGTCCCGAAAAATTTTGCGTGCAGAGTAGGCTAACCGAATCGGGCGCGTCGCGTTTGTGCGCGCAGTGTTAAAATTGGCTAATCTCCGGCTTTTTTGATCATTTGATCGCTTTTGAGAGAGAGAGAGAGAGAGATGGGCGGGCGAGAATGGATGTGGCCTGCATTTTTTTTAAATTGCCAGGATTGTTTGGAAAGTTCGGAAAGGGGATTTTCGAGTTGATTGCTGAGAGGGAAATTAGCGGTTACCTGAAACGCTTCGGGTTTAAAAGTTTTGACGATTCCGAGAACCGATTGTATTTGAATTGATGGAGTTGATTTTAGTTGCAAAATTGTTAACTATTTTCTGTATCACGTTACAATATACAAGAGAAAATGGAAATATAAACTACGCAGCGTTGGCGTATTTTATGTAAATCTATATATAAATAACATTTGTAAATGTCGAACGAAATTAATATAGGTACTTTGTACAGTGATTATTATGAAGTTTGAAACTTTGAATTAAATATAAAGTGCAGATAAGATCAATAATAAATTATTAATAAAATATGTACGTAATGAAGATTCATTTAAGATTAATAAAAATAATTAATTCATGTAATTCTACAATATGTGATATAAAAGGTTGAATAATTAATACAATTGTTTACTTTAATTAGAAAATTGACTCTTATGTCGAGTAGGTACGCAATTGAAGAAGGTATTTGAATTACAGTGGTACTAACCCTACACGATATCCACATGTAATAGAGCGAAATAGTCCGTAATACCAAATACGGTACAAACACAGAACTATCGACAGTATGTACTTCCAATTTCACGGTCCGTAGTTACAGTCACCGCTACTTACGTATTTACTGTTCATTATATATTGACTCGGCGATTTGCCGGATCATTTACTAGTACACTACGATTCTCACATCAATTATTTCATAAGGGTTAATTTCATCGTCAATAAAATAGTCATAGTTGATAACATATTCTATGCAAGTGCTTATGTATTATGTACATTAATTAGTACACCTCACTGAATTATAAAATTTGAACAAAACGATTCGCGTGTAAATAACGATGAAAATATATTGACAACCCGTACGAAGAAAAGCACAACTCAGGCCGTTACGAACACTAGCATAACTTGCGGTGCGCGGACGAAAAAAAGCACAACTCAGTCGCTCTTTCCGTTCAAGTCGTGTCTATCTGCGTCCAAGATTTTGAGCTGTGCTAGTCTTCGTCTAAGTAGCTCCGCGAGCAGTGCTTTTCTTCGTACGTGGCGTCGATATATGTAGATATTAAATAGATTAACAAGAAAACATTCAAAGCGTCGCACAGTACTCTCTAAATGTAAAATAGTGAAAAATACACTATCCAAGAGTTAAAACTCGTGCACTGCTGAAATAGTGACTATGCACTCCGAAATAATCAAATATACTATTTCATTAGTGTATATTAACTTTATTAAAACAGTGAAATTTAGCTATTTAAAAAAAGTTAATATATACTACTAAAGTAGTAGATTTGACTATTTCGGAGTGTATAGTCACTATTTTAGCAGTGCACGAGTTTTAACTCTTAGATAGTGGATTTTCTACTATTTTACATTTAGAGAGTAATGTATCAGGCTCTACACCCATTGAATCATATAGTTTTTCTAAATTGTTCCGAAACTTGAAACGCTAATTTATTTTCTTCTTAGGAAACAGCAATGGAACATTTCTGTGGCTACGAGGTATAACTAAATAAGTCCACTTTTTGAATTTTTGAGAAAAAAAAAAGGATTTACGTTCAAACTTATTTGTAAGATCGGAACAAACGAGATAAAGCGCGATACTGACACATTCAACACACATATTTACACGGTGGTATGAGCAGGTTATATTTTACGTGAAAACTCGTAAAAGCATGAAGTTATGTCGTTATGCTGGGAAACGCATAATTTTTTCATATATAAAGGCTATAGGCTCTAAAAGCTTTAAAAATGACTGTTTTATGTACACCCAGCGCCCTTTGATTCTTTCCGAAGGTGCTCCGTTACTGACGGTGTATATTATTTTTTTTTAGGTAATGTTAACGTTCGAAAGATTATGAGTGACAGTCACTAATGGGGCTTCGAAAAAAAAATCAAAGGGCTTTGGGTGTTCAATTAACTTAAAATAATGTTATTAGGCAACTATTTTACCTAAAATTTTATCTAGTACATATTTTATATGAAATAATTTTTATATTCAATCAGGGTAAACAAAAAAAAACCACAACTATAATAAACCATGAAATATAATGGACTTATGTGGTTATGACTCGAAGCCACAGATTTAGAACGTTATATAAGCCACATCAAACGAGTAGTAGTTATAGAATTCCTAGTATTATCCATGGACGAATACCCTCATTATTTCGAACGATGTCGAGTGCACGCGCGGCAATGTTATTAGCGTAGCAAGGCAATCCGCACCGACTCTCCGTTCCAATAACAAAACAACCGCTATACGCCGGGAAGCTGTTTCTGATTTATATTACCCTCGCGCCGCTTTGTGCCATGCAACACCGCGCCAAAGAAACGCTTTGACAGACGGCGCGGCGCCTGCCGCGGGAAAACGCCGGGCGACGACTATACAACGACGTTTGCCCCCCGCGAAACATCACAATTCCGTCTCAGGAATGCTGAGTAAATCCCGCTCGGCATCCCCGCGCCGCGTCTTACTATAATACGTATGTATTTCACGGAAAGGGGAGCAAGAATTCTCTCTCTCTCTCTTCACTCCCTCTCCCTCTCGCCCCCGCGAGCGTCGGAATGAGCTGCATCTCGGAGTTCATTCAGCTCGAAATATCCAAATTCCCAGTGCTGCATGCACGCGAGCGCCCGTTAAACTCCGGAGAGAGAGCGAGAGCGAGAGGGAGAGAGAAAAGCTTTAGGCGGGTGCAAGCGAGCGAGGGAGACAGATAGCCCGGGAGTGACTTCTTCTCTTGTTCGCAGGAGAGGGTAGAGGTGCCTGTGCGCGCGAGGATTCATTAAGGTTGGATGGAGGTGTTAATATAGTGAGCATCGCCCTCGGGATTCCGGATTCCACTTCGTTCCTCGTTTAACGCTTTCTCTCTCTCTCCCTCTGCCTGCGAGCACGGGGGATACGAGAAATAATGGTCGAGAATAGAGCGGACTCACAGAGGGTGGAGGGGAGGGGGGCGCAAGAGAATATCTTGAGAATCGCAAGATGAGCCTTGGGCGGCTAAATTACGCTGTGTTACGCTGGAGCAAAGGTAGTGGTAGTGGGGGTGGACCATGAGAAGACGAAACTATTAGCTTTAGCTAAGATTCAGAAACCTATATGGCGCGCCATCGTGTCTCTCGCTCGCCTGCCCCCCTCTCTCGTTTTCTCAGTTAGATGAACTTGTAAGGCGCTTGAACCGCCTAGCCGACTGCCGTGCCTTGGGTAGTTGTGGCTGCCAGCAATATCAAGACGTTATATGGAGACAGGTCGTTCCAGTGGATCCGATCGAGGCTCGAAGGGAGGTTTAATGTCCCTCCGATCGCGCCGATAATGACGAAGAAGAGACACGGGACTTTGATAAGCTCCAAGATCGAGCGTGTGTGCAGGGATCTGGCAGGTGGAGTAGGGGGGTTGCTGATTGGGAGCTGAGGTTCTATCGCGATGTAATTTGCCGTTGGGGGATCATATTGCGTGAGCAAAAGAATTTGCCTGCGCGAGATTGGGTAATCTCGGGGCGGTCCTCGAGCTGTGTAGGGATATTGCGGGTGTATAAAATTTTTCTTTAATCATATTTTATGAGCGGAAGTGCTGAGTTTATAGCTATTGTTATGTTTCAATTAATAGTCACTTTATAATAATAGATGGTACAGTTTCTATTTACGTGATGATAAATATTGCGCATGTACGACGGATAACTTTTCATTAATAACGTAATAGATTTTAAACTAATAGTTTATTGAATATTTATAAATATATTTTATCAAGTAATATACTTAAAGTATATTACTTATATCAAGGAGCAATCTGTATACTTTAAAATCCCTTTTCAAACTCTTTATTATTTGTTGAAATGCCGAATATTATAATTTTGAAATTAGATTTCATTGCCTTTAATTGTCCCCTGCATACTTTTGCTAAATCATACGTAACGTTTTCCGCTACGCTCCAATTTCGGAAGTTAGTATATTCAAACTGAAACTCATTTGGTAATGATGATCATTTATATAGTTGAGCGAAACTTTTGCCGCCTGCGCCGCGGCAATTAAAAAGCAAAATTCGGTCAATCCAAATTAGAAACTAATATCCGGACAATTAGCACAGTGCGCGCAAGTTCGCCGGCCGTTTTCATAAAATAAACAGAGAGAACGCAGCGCCGGTAGCGCGAACTATCGGTAGAGCCCTATCTAAAGCCGTGCAAAGAACTCGTAATCGTAAATTCAAAATGTAATTCTGCGAAACGGTTCGGAAACAATAACGAAAATTAAAGTCAGATTAACCCCAATCTTCTCGGGGGGCCGGCCGGCGCGAGCCAGCTCGGATAAAAAGCTGCCGGTGTAGCTCGACTTTCGAATATAAATAATAAAAAACAAATATCGCATGCTTTTCTGCGCCACGCACGCGCGCGCGCGTACCAACTCTGCATAACTTTATTCTTTTCGCTCGTGTATGCTCGGTGCGCGCGTGAGCTCGATAAAAAGGGTGAGAAGGATGCACGCAAGGCAAACTGTTCAGTAGAAAATACTGGCTGTAGTCAGCCTTCGTATGCATGTGACCACGCGGACATTTTCTACTTCTCTCTCCCTCTCTCTCTCTCTCTTTCACTTTATCGCCCTCTCGTTTCCCCTCTTCTCACGCTCTCGCTCGCATGCATGTGAGGTCGGTCTCATACGCGTGTCGGGGGACAAATTATTTCCCCATTTTATGGCCTGCTAAAATATAAATCAAGTTCTAAATTAAATTCCTGGCCTCGCCACGCCTCGCGTCGGCTGCGCGAGTGCCCCCGCGCGCAGCCAACTATAACGAGCATTTTATAACGTGCGTGGGTTATGTGTCAAAGAGCGTGCGCGCGGGCACAGGCGCGAGGCGCATGCTTCACTTTCTCTCTCTCTCTCTCTCTCTCGTTCTTGTTCTCTCCCTTTCGCGCGCCCGCCGCGACCTCTCAAATTCTTGCCAAATTGCACGTGTGAGAGGATTGCCCCTTCGCGGTAAAAACTTCCGGCTTGCGTGACGCTTTTTAATACTAAGTACGAGGAGAGAGGGGCGTGTATAGAGAAGCTCCGCTGCTACTTGGTATGCTCTCTTTTTCGTGTTTCTTTCTTTCCGGCGTATAGCTACGCACTGCACCTTTATAATTTGCCCCCCCTCCCCCCC
>UXGD01005268.1:0-14858 GCA_900474315.1 Torymus auratus
TAAAAAATATAAATTTTTAATGCTAACAATAAATCTTACTCGCGCGGTACTCGGTCGATAAAGAAGGTGCGAGTAAGATTTATTGTTAGCATTAAAAATTTATGGAGCCCGGACTAACAGAAATGTGAGCACTGGGCTTCATTTTTAAATACCAGAAATCGACTCTTCAATGCCCGCGAAAATCCGTTTCCCAGAGGCTAGAAACTCTCCTTGTTAGTCAAATAACTTGATTTAATAAAAAAAATAATAGAATATTTAATTTTATTCAATACTTAAGTTTCAATAAGCATCTCGACGATTTATTAGGAGAGAAAAGTTCAAAACAACTGATAAAGAAGTATATTTTCAATCTAATACTTACCCCAACATACCTTGGTTCATCAAAATACAACCACGGAATCCATCCAAAAAAACCTCTGTAATCGACTCTCATCAATCGCGAGACATCACTTCCAAACTCTCTCCCATCACACCTTCCCTCCCTCCCCACCGCCCAAAAAAAACAAACAGCCTCTCCTCTCAATATTTACTTCTCCAACTCTCTCTCGCTCTGTATCAAAATAATTTCCTCCCACTTGTCTCTTTCTCTCCCATCCCCTACCTCCTCTCCGTAAAACTTCTTAATCGAGTTTGGCCGGGGATCAAGTTGCCGGCACGAGCGCTCGCGCGCGCTAACGACCACGGCGTCTTCCTATAGCTGGGAAATATAAGCGCCGACCGATCTCTCTCCCTCTCTCTATCTCTCTCTTCCACGCGGCCTCAACCCACTTACGCGCGCACGCGAGGGCGCGGAAGGTCGGCGCTTTTTGGCTCCTTGCGTCCTTTTTCGGTGGTATAGCTTCGACTCGACTGCTGCACATGGGAGGATCGATAAGCGACGCCGGCGTGAGGAGTCGGTTTCACGGTCTCGGACGTGGTGATGCGGCGTACGACTCGAACCGGGTATGTGCATTTATGTGCGATGCACATTTTGGGTTTTTGCGAGGAGGGAGGAGAGAGAGAGTGCGGAGGGTTGGCAGTGGCGGGTTTCAAGGACCTTTTGTTTTGCTGGCTGCGGGTGACATTCGGAACTAAGTTGTGATAAGTCGTCTCGGTAATTTAGGGAGAGAAGTGCGCTCCCTGGAATTTATTGGCGCTTCGGTCTTATTCTTTTTCGGGCTTTAAAGTTATATGGATTTATTCTTGCGTTCAATTCAATGAAAATGTGATTTTATTTTTGTTTCTTATCATTGCTGAATAAATGATTATTTATCATTGTTATTTATTAAAAGTAATGATGTGTTTTAGGCATATGTAGCTGAGTAACAAATTAATTTGAATCTTGTAAAGTAATAGTTACATTGTGTAAGAATGCGTAACTTTGGGCAATAGCCAAAATATTCTACCTGCGGTCAATACTCAGAAAATGTGCATCGTACATTTTAGATCGAAAAATATTTTTTCAAAAATATAATAACCGCTATATTCTGTTGTTTTAATAAATTGCAATATTCATTGAATATTTCGCTCTCCGATTTATTTATAACATTTATTTATTATACAGATATCTTTGACTGTGCACTTTAGTAACATGGATCTCTGAACTTTATATTCACTACGAGAGGCCACGATTTTCAGATAAAGATTTGGTTTAAACTTTAAAATATATGTTTTTAATATCTATAAAATATTTGAAATTTTAATTTTAAAATATAGCTCAAAGAATGGCTTTTTCAAATGATCGTATCGTACAATTATGGCTTATTCTTTATTTTTTGTCATCTAGAAACGTATCATATGGTTTGGATGGAATCCGAAATGTGCACGTCGTTTCTCCACCCAGCAAGCGAAAAAATCACTGATATCATATATTATTCTCCAACTGTTCGACGTAATACTGATTCAATCGTAGTTGTTTGTTACCGAGTCTAACCAAACGCCGATTTTCAATCGACTTTCTTGTACCTTTCTTTTCTATCGATACAATTTAAAAGCAGATTTTACAACTCCGTATCCCCGTATTTTGTCACGAGATTGCGTCTCACAAAACTTTATTCCAGCCCTTATTCTCAACAATATATAGAGCACCAAACAGATCCACAACGCAATTTCGTCTAGCCCTAGGGCTATCCACCTCCGGCGTCGACCTTTAATTTCGCAAAATCGAAGTAGCAAAAGTACATCGCAAATATAAGAAGAAAAAAGCTCTCTTTACTCCGACTCGCTCGTCGAAGACGACCGATCTTTGTCTTGTCTATTTGCACCGGCGGTGTACTCCCTCTCTCTCTCTTACTCTTCACCCGCTGTCCGTTGAAAATCAATATAAGCCCGGCTCTTGCTTGCACTTGAAGGGTCTAGGCTACGGCGGCGGCGGCAGCCTTCGCCATAATGTTTACTGATCCTGTTAGCTATGTGGACCGATTGATCGACTTCGGCTCGCACTGCGCTCTGCACTATATATAGACATATATATATACACACACGGGCGTTGTAGCGCAGCGGTATACACACACACAAGAGCCGATCCATCGCGATACCAGCCGCGATTATCGAATTACCACGTGTGCACGAGCGCGTGTCCGCGGCAAAATGAGCCCGCGCTCGGTGATCTATACTCCGCGCTTGTGTTCTTCGCTGCGTTTATGGGGGGACGACGACGCGGGGTAAACAGGCTTTTTATCGTGATTCGAGGTTGATAATGGCTTGGGTGGAGAATCTTGGATATAACGATATTGATGCGTGAGTACGTGTAATCTGTTGTGCGGAGGATAAAAGTGGTATCGATTTTTTTTAATGGGTTTATCGTTGTGGTGTATTTTTAGATCCGGGGTGTATATAGTGACTGAATGAATATTGATGGCACGTAATGAACCTATTTCCAAATCATTCGTGTGGAGTGAGCTGTATGGTTCGTCCGAAATTAGGATATTTTTCATTTCCTTTGGTGGGGTGGTTTATTTACACAATGATAACGTCAAACTATGCATGGCATGTGTAAAATGAAATCGATCTTACTTAAATACAAACTAAAACTTGAATATTTGTTATTGGTAAAAAGATAATTTCTTTCTTTTTTTCCAAGGTCTGTACAAAAAATTTCATAGTCTATATTGTTAGTTAAAGATTGATATGAGTAATAATGTAAAATGCTTGTATAGCGACAAAGTAAAAACTAAAAAAAGTTTCAATTTGATTTTATTTGTTTGTTTAAACTAGTTTACATAATTCCGGGATACTCTCACGGCATAAAAATTTACTGTAAATTGCACGGACGGGAAAAATGCATGTTAAAAGGGTTAATTAACTTTCATAGAAGTTAGTTTTATAATTTATTCATGGAAAAGGGACTCAATTTTTTCGGAATTAATTCTGTCATCCTCGGGAAAAGCAATTTCTTTTACAAAGTCTATATGCGTACAACGCGATCCAATATCTGTGGTAAAAAAAACGTCATTCTCGTAATTCCACACTCCGCTCTAAAAATACGTTCTTACAAATGTTAAAAAAACGACCACGAACGCATCCAACAAAAAAAATGCTTCCCTCTCGCGGCTCATCCCTCACGATCGATCGCCTAACAACGACGAAACAATCCAAACTAAACAAAACACTACCACAACCACCACAAAAAAAAAGAAAAGAACAACCTCATGCACCCGCGCGTCTATTAGCCCGATTCTATGAAAAACACACATACACACCCACACACAAAGTACATCGTCGCCGGCAGCGACGCCGGGGACAATGAGCCCGGCGCAAGTTTCCTATCAGCGATGTGCCAATTTTCGCGTCGCGCCCGCGCATAATGCGGCCGCGTACTTTCAGAATAGGCGAGTGCGTATACCGGACGACCGCGCAGAGAAAGAGAGAGAGAGAGAGGGAGTTGCGAGTCGCGCAACGAGAAGAGCAAACTGTGCCAAATTTAGAAGAGAGAGTTTGTACACGAGAGTACGGACAAACTCTACCTGTCCATGTGTACAGAGGGGGCAGTGTTGATTTTTCCCTTCGCGCGTGATGCAAGCGCCAGACGCAAGTATAGGTATATATACGCGTCATGCGTTCTTGCTTTATTCGGAGAAGCGAGCTGCGCTGTTTTGTGTGTGGCTAATGAATGTTTATTCTAAATTCCGAGCGGTCGGGGCGCGCGTGTAATTAGCAGGTGAAACGAAGTTTCGTGGGTGAGGTTGGGAGAGCGTAAGGAAGGATTTTGGATGGTTTTTCCGCGGTTTTTGTTTCGTGCTAGCTGGAATTGGTATGGAATATTAAGTTATACGTTTTTGAAATGACTTTCTTTTTTACTACAGTAGGAGGCCTTCTGCAGTTTCTTAATATTGACTTAATTTAAAATCCCTACATTTATTCTAGTTGAATCAGCCATCTAAAATAATCAATAAAATACATTAAAGTCAATTTTTTATTATGGGTATCACTTTGTTCGCAGTAATTTATCTGGTCGCAGATGATTCGACTACGAGAATGTCACAAGCTCCGCAGTCAATGTCACCGAAGCGAACTAACAATTCCTCTTCCTTTAATCACTTCATGGCAGAGGATTTACTATGAAACAATATCTTATTATTATAAGCCCACGTCCTTCCCCTAGAATACGAGCGAAACTTGCCATAAACGTATATATATACGGTCCCCTGGTTTCGCCTGGCGGTCGTTGATAGGCCTACGCGGAGCGTCGCTCTCTCTCTCTCTCTCTCTCTCTAATTCTTCCTCACAGCTTAGAACGCCCCGTGACTCCCGTTCGGCAGAGCGTATAACATATTGTTCGCAAAGGGAGTAGATAAAAGCTCTCTCCCCTAATATTCCGAACTAGATTTATCATCCGTTTTTCCAGACCGGGGGGTTAACCATCGTCATAGAAAGCTCATTTTTCCTTTCGAAAACCTGTTTTTTTTTTATTTAATATGGCGTGTCGTTATTGTGCTCAGGTTTATTCGATTGTTAATAAACCGTTTGTATAGAAGTTTCCCAAACGAGAATTTAAAGGATGCAGCCTTCCGCTTAAACAAAAAATCCTTAACGAGCGGCTATTTTCATTTAATACTCCAGCTTAAGCAAATTTTAAACTTTCCCCCCCGCGTGAGCCAATTTCCCCGTCCGAATTAAAAACTCCCCAAGTTCCCTGAATAGCCAAGAAACTACTACAGCTTGGCGCACGTAATTCAATTAAGACTCGCACCAGCGCTATCAAACTAACATCACCTCGCTCGCCTCACACGCACATTCGCACGAGAAACTTATATCATCCAATTCGGACTCGAATTTCGCTCTCTCGCTTCCATCAATTAAGGGCTACACGCGAAAATTTCGATTTGCCGCCAATTTAGCGCCCTGTTGAATCATTCATATGTACCCCGCGGTGGGCTAATCGCGAAATTTGCATTCATTTTCTCGCTCCTCCCTTCCATGTATTCGATAATCCGTAGAAATTGAACGCGTCATAAGGCGAGGACGGATGACCGTGCCGTGTCTCTATATCTCACTTGACTAGAACGTGCAGGGTAATTCGAATGACGCATATAGGGAACAAGACGAGATGGAAAGGAGTATATATGGGACACGGACTTAAGCGGGGATTCACCCAAATTGAAAGTAAATGTCCTATTTATTTAGAATGCGTGCGAGTTTAGAGAATGTGTTTCGGGCTTTTTAGGCGACGTGGTAGTTGTAGCGAGTGACGTATATATCGTGACGTTAAAGTGTTCTAATTAAATCTGCTGAAATTTCCGGGAAATGAGTGCGGTGTTTGTTTAGTCAATAATTGCGTTGGTATGGCAATTCTGTACTATTATGCGACTTTTCTCTATGGTAAATGCAAAGTGTCACTCAAGAATTAATTTAATTGTTACACGAGCACATAAATGCGTAACTTTGTGAATTAACAAGCGATAAATTGGAAAATTTAAACAATGAAATGTAAATGCATTTCGATAAAAGTTTGCTTTTCCTTCAATTTATAATTTAAATCGTGCAACATATATTAATCCTTTTTACAATTTAGGTCACAGTTAAATAAAATATTATTTTATGCATATTTTAGTAATGGCTTTTTGTTAAAAATATACGACTTTATCTTATTTTACTAATTAAATACGGTTCTGCATTGAATAAATGTGCTAAATAAAAAAATTTATTCTTTTGACCTTATAATTTTAACGTCTTTTGCATATAAAATGACTGATAACATTTAAATACAATTAAGGCATTTATCTTTTGCTCCAATTTAAAACTTACTCGCATACTTAGTACGTAAACAATTGAATTCGTTCCCTAATCTTTGAAAAATAGTTTAAACAAAATATACTGTATCACATAGTAAATAAAAATTTCCAAAAGATTTTTTTTTTACCAAAGCATTATCTCCTCAACTCCTGCCATCACCGATATACAGAGTCAATCAATTTGAAATCTGTCAAACTTTCATCAGCTCCATGCACCGCTATCAAAACACATTCAAAAAGCTCAACATTTCAAAAAAGCCTCCATCTGTTATCGATTTCACGCGCGTTATCATCCCTCGCTCGCTCACGTTTTTAGAACTACACTTATATACATATACGCACAGCGAACAAAACTCGCGCTTCGTTATAAAGTCGTGCTGGTGGCCCTGTTACGCGTCAGCTCGCGCGACATCGTCGCCGTCGGAATGAAAACGTCGCCCTCCGCGCGGCAAGACAATTTCGAACTTTTTCGCGAGCGATGACAAAAAAAGAACTGCTTATATAACGGAGTAACAGCTTTATGACGATGCAAGTTTTATATACAAGAAGTTGCGCCTGTGCATTAAGAGTTCGAAGCGAGCGATGAGGGAGATGGTTTTGTGGAGGAATCGCGTGTAAGAGCGTGATTAAGATGGGTGAACGGGGAGGACGAGATTTTTTTGGGGGGCGAGTTTCGTACGAAATTCAAGTTATTTCAGGTGCGGTTCGCCGTGGCAGCGCATGCAAATGGGAATTTTATCTGAATCGAAGCGCGAGGGTGTACGGACGTTTTCGAGGAGATAAGATAAATTGTGAGTGCATTATATTGTGGAAAGTTTCTTCATTGTGACGCGTGCTGCGCCGAGTAGTTTCTCAACTTTTGTGGGTTATGCAAAATGTGCGAAGTAGCTGCTTGAAGATCGATTCGATAGTTTTAGAGAAAATTGTTGATGGGAATTTTTCGTAAAAGCGTTATTACTCTGGAAAACTACTTGAATTCTTTAAGTTACTATTATACTTAGCCGTAAAAAATGAAGTGCTTGCAGAAATGATTTTAACCGTCCATTCTCACTTACTTCTTTCAATATTATCACTCGGCGTATGTATTTTAGGTGTATTCAACAAAAAGTTGAAATTCAGAACTTCAAACTTCTCCTAAGAGAAACTACAACTTTGGTATGTAAATATAATCAGTGGTAACATAGAAGGATCATTGTAATTTCTTCGTTGATTCAAAGCTTGTAAATTCAAATGCACTTTGAAAAGTGAATATTTAACAGATTCTGAATTAAAGGGATTTTGGTCTTGTACAACCTCAGTTTTTTACAGTTCACGGAAAATATAATATTGATTTGAAATTATGTAAGATAATATATTACATTATATATCATACTTTACACGTGTATAGTCAACTTTTCATTTTGCGTGCAAAAAATTTATGTACTGGAATGAACGGATAAATTTATGGGTCAGGCCTTTCAATTTCACGCATTAATAATTCAGAAATAATGACTGGAACCAAAACTGCTGAAGTCAACAAATCGGACTAATATATTACCATATGTGACAATGGTTATTGATCGTATTATGCCTTTCGTATATATTAATCACTGCAGTTTCGAAAACAACTGATTTATTTTCTATTTTCTAAAATATTTTGTTGCTAGGCTTTTATAATTCAGAATACTATTAATAACACACTCTGCTTCTCTCTCCCTCTCACCTGATGGTGAATTGTCAACAATCGATACTAATTTATTTTCCAATTCTTATATATAATTGTTCCAGTACATGAAATCAGACATTGTCACATGCCGTGCACGACACGGTAAATATCGGAATTTTCATCAGGAATAGATTTTAGTATATGGTGTGATGGTTAGGTAAATCAATATCAAAGTAGTTGACACAATTACACATTGGCTACTAATTATAGAACAAAACGGTAGACATCGATTTTTTGACGATATTTTATTACAAAAAACTTCATCCCACACATATACTGCGCGTCACAAATAATATTATGACCGATTTTTAATGTCACTGATCAAAAAATCTGTATTTATTATCCGTATGCAAATCCCAGAAAATAAAAGAATATTTTTAGAATAGATTGAAATAGGTGATACATACTTATTCAGAATACTACAACACGAAATCTTATACCTATATACCCAATAGACTAAAACGTATCTTGTGTTTGCGGAAACACAATAATCGACATCATACTAATGGACGTTCCGTGCCACAAGATAATAATTCTTACATATAAACAATTTATAACGAATCACGCCAGCAATCTCAACACCCTTAGCGTCTCTAATTAATACGCCCTTTTCCCTCCAACGACCCAACCTCGCGAGCATTTGCGCGTCATTCCTGAAACGCAAAAACCCGTACGTAATTAACGCACTGGCGCGGCGGCGCCTCTACTCCACCTCCCGCGTCGCCACCCAATTAAATCACGAAAAAAAAAACTCGAACGATTCAGCGTCACGCGCGTCACCTCATCGTTATCTCTCTCCCTCCCACCTATAACCCACACACATACACGTAACACAAAAGAAGCATGCGACGAGCAAGCAGATTGATTCGTCGTCAGATTGCGGAACAAGAGAAGCGCGCGGCCGATCCGTCATTAGTCACGATCTTATTCAAGGAGCCTCCGCTGCCATGCAGCGCGATCGCTTGTCATCGCTGCCGCGCGCTCCGTCATCTGCATATACCTATATATACCTAAGTCATCTATTCAACGCCCGCACAGATACATACACAGCCCTCTCCATATAATATATAGGCGGCTGAAGTGAGCGCGGGCGCGCGCGAGAGGCTTTGGCGCACGCTATTGATTTTGGCACAGGGACCCCCTTTGAAGTGTCGGCCTTTTAACAACGTAGAAAGCCTCCTCCCAGCCACCGCGTATATGCGAGAGTTTGCGTGGGCGTGTAATCGGTATAGAGAGTAGTGAGCTGGTCCGATGGTCGTTCGTCAGAGTAGCCGCCGCCCCGCGTTTATTCGATAAAAACAATAATGCGGGGTCGCCCTGCTGCTATACCGGCGGTCAGCAGCTCTGGCTTTACGTTTTTATATAGATATATTATATAGGTGTAATGAATGGAGCGTAAACGGTTCCGCGCGGCGCTCGGTGACCCCGGCCGTGCGATACCGCTCGAGCGTGAATAAAAAATTGTTTATTCGGCTTCGGTGTAATGAGCGAACGATGTATAGAGAGGAATGGAACTGTGTGTTTTATGTGTCGGATACAGGCGTGCGCTTTTTTTACGTTTTATACTTTTCAATCCCGGTATATTAAGGAAGGGCTCGTTTTTCATCGTGGATTGGTTTGATAAAGTAGATTTTTTTATTAACAAAACGAATTTTCGAATATTTATTGGTATATGGTTGGAGCTGCTGGTTTGTTGAATTCGTTTACTGGAAGTATTTATGCTTTTTATCCGCGTAAATTGTACAGATTTTAAAGCATATTTCGGGATGAATAATGTGTTAACTGAAGTAATATTTGAGAACGTGAATAAATATATTCAAAAGGTTATATATATGCGGTTAAATCAATGTGTACTTTATTTAGGTTAAATCAAATTTTCAGAAAATTCTTAATTCAATCAATTTCTCGCGGATTGCCCTGCTATACGCACAGTAGGAAAAAGTTCCGGATTAATTTAACGGCTCGAAGCCGATATTTTACTTCAGCTCCATTAATTTTAATCAACATTTCAGTATACCATCAATTCCTGATAATAAATTGACCTCTATCAGCCGAATAAAAATCAATCTAATTTTTTTTTTCATTTAAAACATACACTTCCATAGACAATCGACTCCGACTTCCCATCTCTCTCTAACAATAAAATATCCCTCTCCTCCTATTCAATAATCCCGCACGATCCCCGCAATTAATTCCAAAGATTGAACTCTCGCAGCAGCGTTTTACCTCCGCCGCGCAATACCTTCTTCTTCCCTCCGACTGCAAAAAAATTTAATATATTTCTTATATTAACCGAAATCAACGGACGAGCCGTTTCCACTCGTTCCCTCTCATTGAAAAGAAAGACGGAGGCGGTAGAGGAAATCGTCTGATATCCTCGTGGCCGTTCGCTCTCATGCGGCGGGCCCAAGAACTGCCAGATAAGGAAAAAGGGTCGTCGGCGCTCGAGAGAAGAAGCTGATGCTGCCACACGCGAGTGTATATATAAATTCCGCTTCGTCAGCGTGTGGTCGGCGAGCGGTGAGAGAGAGAGAGAGGAAAAAGGGCTGAGGACCGCTGGACGCTGGCGCAGAGGTGCGAGAGATACGGCTTGAAATCTCGGCCGGAGTACGTACCTTCGTACGTGCATTTATGTGGGTCGTCTTTTTTAGGAGGGAGATGATGGACTTGCGTTTCTTTCTTTTTTTTAAGTCTTTGGGATTTTAGTGGTCTTCGGGAAGTATATGGTGGCGCTGTATAAAGCTGGCCCGGGGAAGGGTAACATTTTTTATTATTCGGTGCTTGGGTTGATGGAAGGCTGTAAAGAGAAGACGATGTCGTAAAGTATTTGGATGTAGGGCATAAATAATCACTAGAGGTGCAGTCGCTTTTTTTTTCTTTAATAAAGATTTTTTATAAGGATTTTGAATCACTGCTGTGGACGTTAGATGAAAGGGTAGATGGATAAGGTATATTAATACTTTCGCTACCATACGAGTCGTAACTGATGAAAAAGAAAATCGTGAATTATTTTTTACACCGTTTTTATTTATCGTATAAAATAGGTAAAAAATTCGTTTTTCGAAATTTTGTAAACCTTCTATAAAAGTTTGACAACAAAACCCCAAATAACTGACAGAATCCGTTTACGTCTTTATATAAACAATGTTAAATCGCCGACATCTTGATATCTACAAACACCGGATAAAAATAATTCTTATTACGTAATCATCAATATCAGATAATTTTATTATACCCCGTATTATTTGTTTCCTTTATATATATACAAACTTATTCAGATTCCCTATATCATTTCTATTCAATCAAATAATTAATTCACCCCCAAATTATTCCCGACTTTCCACTCCCCAAAAAATCACAAAAACTTCCTGCGCCAATCTCTCTGCACTCGAACCTCTGCCGATACGGTCTCTTTTTTCCTCCCTGACCCGCACACACATATACGCAGAGCGCCCGGAATAATTGAATCGACGCTGCAACGACGCGCGCGCGCGCAGTGAGACCCTTGGCCTTATCTGGTGACCGATGCATTTTCCAAAGTGCTTCCGCTCTATCGCGATCGCCTCCGTGATTCATGACTAGTGCCTTCGAGACTCGCGTTCCTGCGCCTCGGCGGCAGCTGGCGAGAAGGACGAGCGTGTAAAATGTTTCGCCGCGATTGCCACTCGAGCGAATTTAAACGGCTGACCTTTTGGGCCTCTATATACGCTGTATCAGAGAAATGTGAGGTTAGACAGAGAGAGGCAATGTAGGTTCTTACAAGTCGCTTGGAATTTCACCGAGGGAATTTCATTTTGTCGTTTTAAACGGCAATGTAATACTTTTAATCGATAATCAATTTAGTATAAGCCTTAATGATATTTTAAATGCTAATACAATATTCAAATATTTATAAGTCTGTTATTGATCTTCACTTAATTACTCATATAATTTACATACCTGTCGCCAATTTATAGATTTTCAATTACTTTAACTAAATTTATATCAGTTATATTATATAGTTCCGCGACACAAAACACTTTCATTTTATATTCTCAAACACCTAGTCGACAGTATCCCTCTTGAAAGTAACCACTCTACATCTACCCGTACATCGTCACCGCTGTCACCTTATTCTATCAAAATATTCCTCTCCGTGCGCACTCGCGCAAAGTCGTTAAAAGGCTTGATCAGCTCCGCGCGCACCCGTCCGATGCTATCTGGCTCAAACATCCGACGTCATACCCACTCTCTTTCACCCACACACACACACACGTATCACCCAGATTCCGCTGACTACAGAAAGTACAAAAAAAAAATTGATACCATCCTCGTCGTCGGGCGCATTATCTCCTTTCTTCGCGGCACGTCGCGCGCCTCCGGCGCGTATATAAAATATCCCCCGCGCGCGTAACTCGATACACCTATATAGAGCCGCGGATATCGGCAAATTGCCCGCCGCCGCCGCTTCTTCTTTTTTTATACGGCAAGTCGCGCGAGAGATATACGCCGGGCCGGCGGCGGCGTATCGGCTCGCGGATCGGATTAAAAAGTTTCGTGATGCTGCTGCTGATGTATCGGGGGAGGAGAGAGAGCGAGGGCGGTAGTCTCTATCGCTCTGTAATTTGCTGGCTAAATATTGTGGCGGGCGCGGGATGTGGGTGAAGCGACGGTGGCATGTGTGTGCGGGGAGGGAGAAAGAGAAGTTGTTTGTGGCGGTTAATTAACTGAAAAGTTTTTCAATTAGGACGTGCACGTGTTTGTGTGTGTGTGTGTTATTGACTGCGTTGGATGTAAAACTGCGTATTGTTATAATAAATTAGCGCTGAATAAGATATGTCGGGAGTTATTAAGGTATACTTATTGATGCATAACTTTTAATGTATCTTGTAAGTATGTATAAGAAGCCTAATTTATATGTAATAATGAATAATTTTTTTTTATGTTTTGAACAGTTGTGAAAAAAAATTGTGAATAGAGTTTTATTGTCATATGCTTTTTTGAATAAATATTATTACTTTTGATGTGAAGATGGCAATCTCGGAAGGAATGGAAATTTTCCGTTCTCACGTTCATCGAAGTGGCAGGATTCCAACATTTTTTTTAATGGCAAGTCTGAAACTAAAAAAAAGAAATGTGTCAGAGGTCGGAGAAAGTCGTAAATTCAGGGACTTTTCCTCCGAGTACAATGGTCTTTTCCTACACTTCGAATTCACACTTCCATCCCTTGATAAAATTTTTCACTCAAATGGTCGATAAGACTAGGAAAAAGACTATAGGTCTTTGTCGTGGAACAATATTGGATTATTAAAAAGTTAGCAATAGAGTATAATTCATTTCTGCAGTTAAATTATGCATAAATATCGTACACCGATTGAAAGTACTGAATTAGCAGTCTTTCATGCTCCTATTCATAAAAACATTCCTCACCCAGTTACTACATATTCTTACGCAGCAAGAAACAATCTCTGAAAGAAAACTCTTTCCGTTTGCTATTCTTAGCACCTCCGCAACGAATCTCAAGTCGCACTCGGCCAATCGATATGTTAATTTATAACCGTTTTAGGGAATGCAAAACAACGCCTAAATAATTTAGTCCCGATTGATTCCCATTAAATCCTCTTCTCTCTCTCACTCGCCTGTCACCTTGACCGAGTGTGCAAAATATAAAAATACGTCCTTCCGCACGCGCGCGTGTAAACGCGAATGTGTCTTTGTAAATAATTCAGCTCTTTTTCGGAAACTCCTCGCGAGTGCGCGAGTACGTGCGCTCGCATGTGGCTATATCCGTGGCGCGTAAATACAAATATTTTGCGTGCGGTGAGTATCTTCAGCTCTTCTGTTTGTCTAGCTTCCTAGGCGCGCCCGCGCGCGATGGAAGTCGCCACTGCACAGTAGTTTATGAACGTAAATAATTGCGCAGAACTAATGAAAGTACTCCGTGAGCTTTTTTTGAGTGCACATGATGTTTATTAAACTTCAGGGTATTTGCCTTGAGAGCAGCAAGGATATTATTATTTAGTATTTGTAGAGTTACGTGATATTTGTTTTTACGATAGACTTCTGGAATATATTTTATAATTACTTTTTTTGCTAGCGTACCTTCTTGTATTAGCTTGTGGACTAATTTTCGTAATTGAATATAATTTTTTGTTATCTTTCTTTAGTCAGTGTAGGTAAGGTGAAATATGTGATAAGACGAAGGAGATTTTTCTTTCCAAATATTTCATACTAATTAGGGCTGAACAATATAGCAAGATTAATCTTGATATTGTATTGTCTTGCCTCAATATTTAAGACAATAATCGATACAGTATTTATATACAGTTTTCGATGCAATATCAAGATTATTGTGTCAAGAATGTAAAAAATCTTGTCTTTTCTTGAAAATAACTTAAGATTTTTTAATCACAATAATTTATCGAAATAATCATTAATAACTAGTTAAATAAAACCAATTATTTATTTCACAGAAAGACGTCTTTATTAACTCAATAAACTTCGGTAGTTGATGACTCCTATATACTCTCAGGACGGCTTACGTAGGTACGTGAGGCAACCGGGAGGGGGTTCGCCGCCTAGCGGCGGTGTGCAAACTAGTGTCTGGCCGGAGGCACATATATGGCGGGAAAAATTTGGTATTTATTTATACTTGTACCGAGATTTTATTGTTTTTATATTAATGCTTATGTATTTGTAACTTAAAAGTTTCTTAAATTTAAGAATATTTTTGACAGCAAATCATTTAAGGCGGTCTTACATCTATAGGCCTTTCTGTCCAAAATTACCAAAAAAGTTATAAAAAATATAATTGCAATAAAATAATGAAAATATATTGTAAATATAACTTATTTTGAATAAAATAAGCCAAGCCAGATGTCCTTAAACTCATTTTATCCTCAGTTATAGCATTTTCAAGAAAAACAGCTTGTCGTAACCTTTCTCTGGGACCGCATGATGGA
>UXGD01005269.1:0-14856 GCA_900474315.1 Torymus auratus
CCAAAAGTATTTGTGTGGTAACCATAACTTTTGTCAATTTGAAGCACGGGTTTTGCTCTCACAACTAAACTGAGTTTGGCCTGTGAGAGCAATACACCTAAACGTTTTTCTCTTGTGACTTTCGATATTTTTCTCACAACGTCACGCCATATTGTTATCAACTTGGTATTGCTGTACGCTCAATACTTTTTTTTCAGTGTACAAATATACATATAATTATGTAGTTATAAAAACAGACAATTGAATTATTCAGTAAAATTCATTTGTAAAACAAAATTTTTATGCTCCAAGTTACCATCCTAAACTCAAACTTATTTTTCCGTCCCCCTATATACTTAATTTACGATAATGAACACTCCCCGTAACTTTCCCGTCCATCAGGGTGAAAATTATTGCTCTTATAAGCCCGCGCTCGTGGCTCAACTCTCTTTCTCTCTCTATGATGCGCGCGCGCGTGCTACTCTAAAGATCGCATAAAACTTTTAAGGGCCCGACGTAGTTTCATTTTACATTTTCCCGGAAACTAGGTGTCATTATCATTACGATATTCCTTCCTCGGCCTAGCTTTAAAATTGACAGTTGTGCAATTTAGGATCCCGTCGTATATCCGCTTTGCCTCTGCACTTTCGGCTCTCGTCCAATAACTCCGCTGCGTATTATAGCTTGATTGTTGCCTGTAAATTCTTTGAAGTTTTACGCATTCTCGGTAGCCTGTGTACTGGCGTTATTAAATTTATCGACATGCGGTTCATTAAAATGTCAGTTACCCCGTTGTCCATGAACTTACAATTATTATTTAATTTAAAGTTCAGGAACGGGTTGTTCGGCGAAGGTATTTCAGGACAATGGCTTGTTTCGTTGCATTTTACTGGATCGATACTTCTTTCGACCTCAATTCGGTTATCGGACAAAGTATTTCACGATGGCGATAAAAGAGAAATGATTAAGATTCCAATATGTCTCCTTTATCTCTCCTCCGTCATACGAAAGAGGTCTCGTTTCTATGTTATGGGAAAGTCGGAATAGGAACGTTGAAAAACACATTTCAATTCATTTTGAGCAGTAATGTATTAAAAATAGAATTTAAATTTTATGTATTTTATAAACCGATAAATTTTCAGCTATTGCAAATTTCAAAATTGAAGGAATATTGGTGAGAAAGAATTTCCCTGTATTAAATTGACCTCTAAAATTGTACGCAAATCTAGTTTAATTTATAGACGCGCAAAGAGTATTTTCATTAAATAACATATTTTCATTTGTAAAATATTTATATGATTTTATCACATCATATCATATCACTGATAGAAAGAATCACTTGCACTATTAAAGTCGCTTGCTTATCTTAATGACTGTGAATTTGAATCGATTATTTGACAGCAGTGAACCATTTTTTATATTAAAAATGCACAGTGCATTTCTCTCAAATGATTCTTTCTATCAATTTACTTACTGCGTAAAAATGGATTACGTTAACAAATATTGTATGAAATATTACTCATTTAATAAAGTATTACTACTGATGTTAATATATGAAATTAACGAAATTATCTAGAACTTTATTAAATATAAATTTTAAAATAATTTCATTTCCACACTCCGTGGACATAAGCGTACGCCAACTCGGACTTTCCGCCCATCGTTATGAAAAATATTGTTCGATACTAGTGCGAGAGAGATAATTCTCGGACGATAGTGAGTCTGTCGTCCGAGCGAAGCGAGGGTGACAATTACACGAGTTAACACTATAGTATCGAAATGTACTATTTCCATCCCCACTATATAATTTCCTGCATTTGAAGGAATAAAGTAACATTATCTAGCTTTTTACGTTCATGATGAATTTAGTTAAGAAAACAAAAAAATTATAATAACACATAAATACAAAAAACTTTTCAAGTCTACTAAGTTGCCACACTAGAGCTGGGAATAAAGTACTATATGTAACACGGTACTAAAGTCGATCATTCCCTTGGATGATCACTGAACTCACCCGCGGAAGTAATCTGTGACTTTACTTCGTTATTATATAATGTACTTAGACAATAGTGTTTAATTAACAATACATCATAAAGCAAAAAGCTATTGTAACACAGCACCATTCGTTTGATATCTTCCAGGTATGTTCTGGCGGTCCAGGCCAACGGCTCTCAACGGACCAGTATCGCGCCTGCATCCGCTCGCGCGCCCTGAACGAGGCCTCGCACGCCCAGCTCGGCTTTCTCGCGTTCCGCGAGGACATCGCCAGCCAGACGATGAACCTGAAGAGCCAACCCGCGAAGAAGAAGAAGCCAATACCCAGAAAAGACAAGCGAACGAAGCAGCAGCAGCAGCAGCAGGTGCAGCAGACGGCCAAGACGCAGGCGAGTCTGAAGGAGCCGAAGCCCATGAGCAGGACACTCAAGGATCTGACCTGATCGTAGTGGCAGCTGCAGCTCTCTTTGTAAATAGACTTTATGTGCGTGTATGAGTGCGAGCGCGTGAGTGTATATATTGAGAGGTGGATATCTAGTCCAAGGGCGCGAGCCGCTTCATCAAGGTTTATTTACACATAATTATAATATATAGATATCATTGGTGGATAACGGGGGCGGCTCGGTGTGGTCTTGAGCAGCTGCTATTCGGTGCATTGTCGTATAAGGTAATTTAGACTTGACGTTGCGATGCTTGTGGATTTGCTGTTGCGTTTTACTCGGTCAGTTTCGCGGGATTATTTCTTGCTTGGGCACCTTACGTTATTTAAATAAGATGAGGACAATCTTGTATCAAAGATTGCGCAGTTGATCAATCATGAGTAAATTTAAAAAAAAAGTGAATTGCTTGCGTTAAAAACTTCTTATGACCGGATGAATCAACTATCGACTAAATGTATCGGTCTTTTGATTTTATCTGTCTCACATGACAATGGCCAGCTACGCATGTGCATTTAGCATCGTTGCTCTTTTCATTCGGTGGATTTCTTATTGAGGACAAAACCGGAATAAAAAAATTGCTTAAAAGAGCTCATATTTTCTTCTAGAGTCATTTCTTAGAGACTATCTTTCTTTTGGAAGAGCCTGGAGGAGAGAAGCGTCTTTCAATGATTATCCACGTGTTTCTCTTTTTTTTATGCAAAGCTTAATGACATCAACCTTTTTTATTTTATTTTTTATTTATTCATACATTTTTATTATGTACATTAAGTGTAGCTCATGTGATAATAATGGCTGATTTGAAAGGTATGTTAATCAAACTTATTAAAAGGTTTAAAAGAAATTTATATAAATATTGTTGACTACATTGTGTGGATTTAAAAGAACCATTCAAACTAGACGAAACATTAAAGATTGTGATTTAATAATGGTGCCAGATAATTTTCAAAATTGTTATTTAATCATTACTAATTATTTTATGTAAATCTAAGTTAAATTGTATTTATTGTAATAATAGCGGAAGTTACCGTTTTTTAAAAAAATATTAATCGAGTACAGTATTCGTGAGAGAATGTTTATTTGTTACTGTTATTTGTTTTTTCTACGTACGAAAGAATGCTGAGATACTATGAGAGGTTGAATGACAAATGGTAAAAAGTGTACTAATAAATTAAAGGTGTACTTTGGAATTGTAAGAACGGATTTGTGATCATCCCCTAACGGGATACTAACGATAATTTAGGAAAATTGTATAGAAGAGTTTCGATTAAAACGAAACGACTCGTTATATTTGTGCGCATCCATACAGATGCGAATTTGACTGACGGACGATTCGGCGCATACAGTCGATCAACTGCTCGAGGTCAATTAGGATGATAAATTAAATAAAGCGCGCGTCATCGTTACAACTAAACATTCCACCGTTTTCCATCGTGTGTCCAATTATTAAGAATATCATGTACAAAAGGTATATTGTGTATAAATTTAACCAAAGAGTTTATATGAATATTATACAGAACTCACTATATCAAGTATCGAATACTCAAACGAGCTTTGGGAGAAACTTAAAATTTAACCTTGATCGAAGCACATCAGCAAACGAAAAAGTACCTTTTACGAAAACTTTTGCGAACTGCGAATTAATCGAGAATATCGACACGTCATAAGCGCTCTTCCAGCGTGTTAATATCGCTAAGTCAATGCAAAATGATTGAAAAAAAGAATAAATTAAATGAAGTTTTTATTGTGTAAAATTTGCACCGATTAGTTATACCTAGCCAATCTTATATAGGTATAGAAAATACTAGTATTGTTTTTAATAACGGACGCACACGAAAGCGAGCATACAACGGTTGTCCATTAAAGTTGTTTTGTAAATTTTTCGCTACGCACAAGAGCCATCCAGAGCGAAGCATTTACCTAAGAACTAAAGATCCTAAGCTCTGCGAGAACGCCGAACATTGGCAATGAGAGAAGAGTCACCGACATCAAATCGTCGTTCCCGAATAAAAAGATGACAACTCAGAAGCCGGTTCAATAAGGTGACAACTCAGCGGCCAGTTCGACATGGTCGACATCAAGTTGGCCCCTTGTTGAACCGGCCGCTCAGTTGTCACCTTCCTGAAGCGGCCTTTGACGCACCTTCTTATTCGGGAAAGACGAAATGTTACTTCATTCTGCATTTTTCCCCCACCTTCATTCGCCATTTCTTTAATCTTTCAGGTAAAAGAACTGACAACATTTTCGTAATACTTTATAAAAAGACCAATTTTTCACGTGTTGCGACCAATAATACTGGAAAATTTTCACACAATTCGTAGAAGCGCCTGTCGAACAATCAAAAACTACTATATACAAAAATGCGACGTTGAAGTTGATATTACTTTTTAATGTCACAGTTTATACAGAATTGTCGAATCTCTCAAACAATAACAAATTTTCTCTTCTTATCCCGCGCTATCGACACTCCCAAAATCCACCTCAAATAGTAACCAGCCCTCTGACGATCTGAAAACTTTTATTATTTTCAAAAGAAAAGAAACTTAAACTTCCCCGGCAGCAGCGGCGGCGGCAGCTAGTTTCGACAAACTCCGAAAAAAGCCGGGTAACGAAATTTCACGCCCTCTTTAAAGTTCCCGAGCAAGTAGCTGCGCGGCGGGTAAAAGCATCTCTCTCTCTCTTGCCCTCCCCTTTCTGCGACCTCCTCCCTTTTCCCGGCCGTACGCCGGAACGGCGGCAGAAAACGAACGATATGAAAATGCTCTCCGCGATTCTACAACGGCTATATACACGCATGCGAGGCGGGCGAGAAGGGAAATTGCATTTCGCCCGGCGTTCGATGTACTCGGAGAATTTCCCTGCGCACGCCATTCAGCGCCGCCGTAAAAAGGACCACCTGTCCATTACACGTACGCTCGCGAGCGCTCGAGGAAGTTTATGAAAGGCTCTGCCGGGAATGTAAAATAGCAGTTTTTCAAGACTGCCAAGGAGGGGATTTTCGGATCTTCGTGTGACGATGTTTTCCTTCGACGACAAAACAATCATATTTCGACACGCGAGCTACGCGCAAGTTTCGACGAGAAGGAATTTTTTCAATTTTGTACTTAAAAAAGGGGGCGACACGTTTTTCTAAGAGACAAAATTTTCAATGTTGTACCTTTTTTACGAAGTCAATGACGAGAGAAAAAGCTAGCGTTTTCATTGTGTACGTTTGAGTTATTGTTATCTTTAATCGTGATGAGAGTCTATGAGGATGTTATGTATGATTTGTATGTACACATCCAAGTGCCAATTAAGGTTTGTTTGATCGAGTCTTCAGGTCGCTCGAATGAATTACGAGCTGCAATGTGTACTTTTCTCTACTTGCGCCGTTCTGTTATAAATTACGCCCGCGAGAGACGTTTGTATTATACAGAATATAAACAAATCATCATAAATATACAAATGTACCATACGAAGATGAAGTCATTCCACGTACCCCTCGTTTACCTTTCCTCCTTTTTTTATTTTGTAGTTTAGTTTATATATGCTGCATGTCTTGCTGACAGAATTTTATCGGGTTATTTAATTTAACTCTTAATAAACTTTCTATTAATGAAACAATTCTTTGTTCGATTAAATCATAATCTACAGATATCCGCTTGTCAGAAAATAATATGGTTTTAATATTCTATATACGAAACATTTTAATTGGAAATTTAAAATATATCTGGATGCGTTTCCCTTTATTAGTTTCATTCATCTCTGGTAAAACTAGAAACGTTTCCAATTTCAAAGTCAAGTAATATATAAAAAAATTTCGATGTCCAATACTTTACATTGAGATATTCTTTTCGAATGAAACTTTTTGATTTGTCTAGTACAATTAAAATCGATTTTTATCAAGCTATACATATATATATTTTAAGTAATACATTAAAAGATACAATAAATCTGGATAACCTAATTCAATATATAAATAGTGCGGTCGACCCTCAGGCTGCTTCTATACTTGCCTTCGGAGCGCTCCCGCGCTCCTTGATATATATATTTTTTTTCTCTTTTGAAGTTCCTTTTAAAAGTTTAATTTTTTACATTGAGAGCGTTTAATACCATAATATCCTGAATCGAGAAAGAATAATATCACCTTTGTCATCATGACTAAATCAATTTTCAATAATCTATACGTTTGGCAATGGCATTTTAATAACAGTTTTGATGAATATTTTAGTTTCAAATCAGTTTCTTTTATTATTTGTACAGCTATAAGTAACAAAAATTGTTCAACAAAAATGTAGGTAAGTGCACATTTTTTATTAGTTTGAATGTGTGAATATTTTTATAAAACTAGCTGAATCCATGCGCACTGCGTGCGCTCTATGTTCTTTTTGTATTGAACACGATAAAAATAATTTATTCCTTATAAGCCATAAATATTTTTTATGTAATTTTAATACATCTCTAGTACAGTTACCCTTAATTTATACTAAATTTTGAGGTTATTAATATTTTTTTTCATCGAGAATCACAATAAAAAATAAAATTTGAACATAATATTGACATAACTAACTCTAAAGAATCTCTTTTACCTTCCATTCCAATGCTATTAGGAACCTTCTTACCTTCTTTATTGTTAAGAGGATAATAAATTTACTTATTGTTTTGAATTTTACTGCTCAGTTCAACAACAAATCATATTGCGTTTTAAAATACTCCAGTATACTTCTGAACATCACTTTTATAATACAGGAAAATTCTATGTTTTTCTCAGCACCGCAATTTTT
Source organism: Torymus auratus (assembly GCA_900474315.1). Taxonomy (NCBI): domain Eukaryota; kingdom Metazoa; phylum Arthropoda; class Insecta; order Hymenoptera; family Torymidae; genus Torymus; species Torymus auratus. The sequence goes on from UXGD01005269.1 coordinate 7,175, forward strand.
TTACAATTATTTTGTATTAAATACAGTAAAATTGACAAATACTTTAACTTAATTTAACAGATTTTGAAACTATCTATTCATTTTAGACCTTAATACCTGTTTTCAATCGATGTGATACTTCAAGCATTAATGAGTAAATCCATTAAAGAGTCGTACTTTTTAGCCAACATCTTTAGACCTCGTTCATCAATCACGGGACTGTTGAACAGAAAATGTCACGTACCTTCCAGAACATCGAGAGCTCGGATCAATCTCCATCCATTATTTTTCATCATTCGGTTACATGAATGGTATAAAGATACAAACAAAAAATGTCTAAAAAACATTAAGAATTCTAGACCGAAAACTTAAATAGTTAGAAAAAAAGATTTATTGAGATTTTTAATGAAAAATCATGAATGATACCGAGTTTTAATAGCTAAAATATTTAAAAAATGAAACTGCTGGTATTTTCCCCTTAGATTTTAATGATATCCGTACATGAGCAAATCCACAATTTGTCCGACTTAGAGGATTCAAAAAATGCAATAAAAAAAGTTTTAGAGAAAAGTCCATTTTTTTATTGAAATTTTGACATGGGAAAAAGGAAATAAAAGTAGTCAGTGATGATTAACCAATAAGAAACGATTAAAGTAGAAGAAACGCGCTTTAATTTGAGATGAGAATTGTTCAAATCGGTCGGTTCTGCTCAAAGTTACGTGTATTTGAAAATCCCGATAAATTACCAAAAATAATTGAATTACTAGGATTTGGGAAAAATTGTTCATTTTTTATGCCATCTCGGGGCGTCTCATTTTTCGCACTTTCCAAATGCTTGTAACTTTGCACAGAATTGACCAATTTCAACGATTCTCATATCAAATTAAACCTCTTATCTTCTACTATAATTGAGATACTATGCAACGTTACGTGCAGTTGAGAAGAATGAAACATGAGACGCCCCGAGATGGCAACTTCTTCATCGTCGAGCCGAGATGATATCTTCTGCATCGCCGTAGCGAGATGGCATGTTTTTTCCCTCAGCCGTCGATTTTTTGTCACCTTTAAGAGCTTGCTATTGGTTAATCATCACTGACTACTTTTAGCTGATTTTTCCCATGTTAAATTTCCATAAGAAAAATGGACTTTTCTCTAAAACAGTGTCAGAAGACCGTTTTCTAATGTTCACGAGCTTTTTGAGCTATACAACGAGAGCAACCTTGTTGCAAAAGTGTGCCTTCAATTTTTTCTTTTTTTTTGTATTCTTTTAACCTTCTAAGTGTAGACAAATTGTCGGTTTGCTCATATAGAAACGTCATTCTATACCAAAGTAAAGTTTAATGCGAATTCGACGAGCATTAAACACTCATGAATTATGTCTAAATCCTCTAGATTCGCTTGCGATTGCTTCCTCAATAACGAGAGCCGACCGGCTTCCATCCTCAAAGCATCGTTTTTACTATAACGAGGCGGTAACGAGTCCGACCGTTAGAATGATAAAGCTCTCCGCCCTGCTCTCCACCCCCTATATGAGTTATCAGGTTAATTATGGACGCTCTGGACGCTGCGCTGGCTGGAATTCGGTGCAAAGTGTCTTTCAGCACCGTTGGGTAAATAATGATCTTCCATTTCCTTTCTAGCCCTCCGAAAGCGGAGCAATAAGAAAGGGCCGCAGATTCCCCTTCTTCTTCTTTGTCGTCTTCATCGTCGTCGTGGTACTAATGCGCAAAAGGCTTAGCAGTTTGTAAAAGTTTCGCTGCAGTTTCTTGCGCGCCGCTGATGCAGATTTTACGAAGAAGCGATGAATGCCGGACTACGACAAGGAGGTGGAAGAGGGATTGTTTGGTTTCGTGACAGTTTTATGTATAGAGAGGTCTATTCTGATGTACCTTTTGTTCAATTGAGTTGAGTTGAAACTTTAGAAAAGATTGAAGTAATAAGTTGGTAAATTTAATTAAAATTATTTGTATCTAATGAAAGTAGTGGAAACGAGTATGCGGTAACAATTTTTGAAAATTTAAAGATAATAATCGTCCCAACAGTAGAAAAATAAAAGTTTTTGCAACTAATAAATAATAAACACCAAATTAATCTATATTTATATATGGAGGTGAAAATCTCCATTCCAAAATTTACTTCAATTAATTCTTCTCTCCTTCCTTCGATGCCGCTCTCATCGATCTACTCCTTCTCGGCTCCATTTATCAATTATATTATCAATTTTATTGTCACAATTAAATTACAGAACGGCGTAAAAGGGGGAAGCGCTCGATAAAATGTATATTTGCACTCTAAATGCAAATAAAAGAAGGATAAAACGTGCGCTCCGTACACACAACTTCCTCCGCGCGGACCCTATATACGCGTACATCTGAGCACAAGGGACTGGCGACAAGTAATTGGGTCAAGAGACACCTCAGCTTCGCGACTTTTTGCACACGCCGGCTCGGAAAAAGAGGCGACTCTGTCTCTCGCCCTCTCTTTCTTCCCACTAGACGGCAGCGCACTTGGACCATCAGACTTTTCGCTTTTCTCGTTCTTCCTCCCCCATTTGCTCTCTCTCCCTCTCTTATTTTTGATACGTACGTACCACTCGGTCCCTCGAGTGCAGCGAGGGGCGCTGCTCGTATGAATTACAATTAAATGAAACGCCAGGCGGAATTAACGAGGCAGTTTCATCGCGCGCGTGCGCGAGCGAGCGTTTTTTTCGCTTCTTTAAGTCGATTTGTCAAGAGATTGCGCGGACCGACCGGTGAATTATCTTTAGTCTCCCCCGGTGTCTCGTGAAGGCAGATTGGATTTTTCTGTTTGCATGTGCGCACACGCGCGCAGCTTGGGTTTATTGTATCATTGAATAAAATGGAATTATTTTTCCAATTTTACATTATTGTAACATAATCGGTTTTTCATTTGTGAAACCATTATTTTTAGAATGCATTCGAAATGAGACTAAGCTTAAGTTTTAATTTAAAATCATAATTATAATTTAAAGAAGTATATCAGACGTGATTCCATATTTCAACAGCAAATTTTGCGGTGTTTCAATTTATATAATTAATATTATAAATAAGGTACTATAGCAATAATTTACTGATCATAATAATTTCAAGAAATCATTTATTCAAAAAATTCTGACAATTATTAAAACATTTAAAATTGGTTAGAAGCTTAATTCATGCTAATTGAACTAATCATCTAAATTTAATGCGTTAGCTTCTAATAGCGTCGAGCAGCGAAATTAAATTAGATGAAATTGGAACCGCAGCATATCATTTATTCAGCCATCTATTGTTCTTCGCCCCATCGATGAGAAACGATGCGAAAACTCGGGGAAAATTAAACGAATTTATTATACACGTTGAAAGTCCAACGTTGCGGATTAGTGCAACTCATTCATTTACACTAATTATTCCAGGATTCCGTCTTTCTCCCTCAAAAGAGAAAAACCGCGGTGGATTTACAAGAGCTTAGAAGACCCTCGACGTGGCTACTCGAGATAACGGATTAAGACGTCCCCTGTATTTTTCAGTGCGCACGGGGAGGCTGAGCAACAAATTACTCCGTTAATAATGAGGCGAGCCGTTGCTAATGGCACAAGCGTGTGCGCAGTCGATTCTGGCGGGGGATTAAAAGTTCGAACGAAGTTAGCGACCTTTGATAAAATTATCTCGCTCTTTCGGAGGTTTATTGTGAAGTTGGAATCGCAAGCAAGTTTCTTCTTCGCTCGTAAAGTTGCTTTTGAATACTTGAAGAAACTATAATTATTTATCGTACTTAATAAGAGATGATTAATATCGTTATTAATAGAGGAAGTAGGAGAGACTTCTGTGTCTGTTTGAATAAGACCTGACAGTTGAATCGCCAGTTTTAACCTAAAAGATATAAAGTGTTTTTGTGGAACGCGTATAATAAATATTAATAAATTTATTTAATTAAAATCTATCTCCTATTTTTTAGACAGTAACTACTATATTTCTCAGAAATGTTTACGACTTAATCAAAACTGGATTCGACTATTATATAGGTTTCAATCAATATTACAAAATGAAAGAGGATCATATACTTTACGTCACGCTGTGCTCCGATTCGACGACTTTTCTATGAAAACACTACTCTCCACTTTCCCCGGCCCCTTTCATCTTCTATTTCAACGGTATCTTCATTTCAAAGCGAATTCAAAAAATTTATCACCATCACTCGAGCGGAAATTCGTGCAACGCGCGTCAAATAGCTCTCATAAATCCGCTCTCGATGGACTTCTTCTCCCTTTCTTTTTTTCTTTCTGACAACCCCTTTGTCAATCTTGCGCATGTGTGGGGGCTACCGACTGGAAACTAATTCTAAACGAATGAGTTTTCACTCACGGCAAAGGAGAAACATGGCCAAATTAGCGATTCAGCTCACCAATTTCCAGTTCGATTTTTCCCACATGTTTCTTCTCCTCGATAAGCCGAGCGTAACTAATGGCTGGGAGGTTCTACGGAAATGCTACGTTCGTTGCTCACGTTTGTATACTGGGAGTCTTAGTTGGAAAAAATCTGGAGAAGAAAATAAAGGGTCTGTTGGAGTAGAAACGGGTGTGCGAGGCGTAAAGTGAAAATAGGGTGAAAATAAAAAGGAGAGTAGGAAGTTAATATGTGGATTTACAGCGATTTACAGGTATAGGAAGCGGTAGCCATGATGTGTTAATATTATAACTGTTGCTTTTGATAAGAAATCGTTGATAAGAAAATTGTTGATTGAAGAGAGAATCAAGAAAATCAAATCCAATGGAGTTCAAAGTCGGAAAAAACACAGAGTACAAGACTCGTTTGACTTTCTTAATTACTCGATTAAAAAGAGTGACTAACCGTAATGCTAAGAACCATATCAGCAAAAAGGATAACGGTTCATGGGTCAAGACTCACTTGCTGTACACGACGTTCAAACAGTAAAAAAATGTGCGCAGTTAAGGTGATTCCAGAGCGAAAAGTTTAGAAACGCAGATTTTAGCAAAAAAATTATATTAATTTTATTATTTTCGCTCAGCAGCCGACTGTGATGTATTCTCCTTAGTGCATATACTACATGGAGGAAGCACGCTTACAGCGACACTGTAGAAGAGTGGAAGAGATAGTTTGGATACAATCTTTCTCTGTCACAGAGAACTCCCTTCGCTCTCCAGCAGAAAAGAGATTTACTAACCTCTGAATAAGTACAGACTTTGCATTTAGCCAATCACGTCCCTGCGTGAGAGAGAAATATAGTATACCCAAACTATCTCTTTCTCTCTCGTCACTCTTCTACAGTGTCGCCGTAAGCATGCTTCCTCCATGTAGTAGGTATTTGCTCTAAGGTATTCTCCGAACGAGATTTCGTGAGACCAGATGTTTGACTGCGATAAAAATACGTTTAATAAAGTAGTTGGTATATATTTTTATATATACTTGATATATATTTGGTATATATTATGAAATGAATACATAAATAATACTACTGCGAAGTATTTCGTGACGCCTCTTCTCTCTTCATATATATTAAAAAATGAATACATAAATAGTACTACTGCAAAGTATTTCGTGACGCCTCTTCTCTCTTAATTGCGTTAAGTATTGACAGGGTTATTGCTTTGTGAACCTTAATTTGATTTTTTTCTATAGGATCACGGAGAGACCTTTTGTCGCAATGCAATTCGTCATCAGAAGGAATTACCTTTTTGAGTATCTCTTTAAATTTATACAGAGTGCAATTACTCTCACATCCAGGAATGACTATTTCTTCGTGCTGTGGTGGTATTCCTCTATAATATTTAACCTAAAAACAAGATAAATCAAATATATAAAATAATATTTATGAGATTAAAGAAATTAGAAGGATTGGCTAAGAAATATAACAACTTACTTTTACGTAATATTCGTCTCTTTCATGGTGCAACTCGACCATTACAGCACTACTATACTCTGGAGTACGATGAGGAGTATAAATACCAAGTGTATGTAAAAGGGCAGCGACGTTAGTTTCGTGTCCACTATACAAGAACAATTTATTTCTTTGATCGAGTACTTTATTTTTGTAATTTGTCATGTCATCGGTCAATTTCCGGAGCATCATGCCACCATTTAACCTTCGCATTTCAGTATTATAACTAGAAATCTCGTATTCGAGATTGGCGGCATCAAGTAGTTTTCCGTTTGGAAAAATATCCTTAGTCCAGTTTGGAAGCGTAAGGTTCATTGATTTTTCAGCCATTAGAACCATGTATAAGTAATATAAATCTCTGGAATTGGAGATGTCTTTTCCTGTCTCTAGGGTTAATTTGCGCATTAAGTTGGTAAAAGGTTCAAGCTTAGATTGAAACTCTGAAGATGATTCCACTTGTTCCCGAGCTTTGAGATACCTTATTATAGAAATATTAATACGTATTAAATACCGTTATTGCGGAAAACGGGGCTATTCGGAATTTGAATTAAAAAACGAGGTTAATGCGAAATTGGTTTCGAAAACGAGGCTATTTGAAATTCCATTTCAAGAAGGAGACTATTTGGACTGGAAATGCATAAAGGAAGTCTCTTTGCACGCTGACTTTTTGCCTCTGATTTAATTTGTTAAAACTGACAAATATTTAAAAATATGTTTTTGAAATAAGAAATACAAATGAAATTTAAAAATTTCAAACTTAAAATTATTATCTGTTTAGCAGTGTTACCAACTAAAATCAGAGGGAAAAATTAACCCCGAGAATAGACTCCCTTTTTGCATTCTCAGACCGAACAGTTTAATCTTATTCAAACAAATAAGTTCATAAATTTTTTATTTCAAACTAGCAATTAAAGAAAATAATATATTTCGAATCATCTTGTATGATTTTCATGAAACTGACCTTGGGCAATCTGTAGGATTCATGAGAACGTCGTCCAAACGAGGTACATACGTATATGGTATCGGCTGCCAATTTAGATCTTTCTTCCACTTTTGAACATTTGTCGGCGGATACATGGCAGCGAGAACAAGCTGCAAGCTCATTTTCGTCCTATCAACATGAGTAGTACGAGCTTTTACTTCCCATGGATAGTAAATATTGCCCAAGAAGTTGCCATAGAGTTGGCGGAGGTATGCGCCCAAATTGTATTCTCTTAATTTTCCATCCTGAAGAATTATTTTAATCGTGATATTCGGCAAAAATACTTTAAATCATTATTTATTATGTATACTTACGTTTGTCAAAGCACCTAATCCCATAGGCTCAAATGTATCATTTACATAAGGATCGTTTGGGTATAGCTCTAAACCATTGCTACCATTAGGTGTTCGATCACCATGTCTAAACAACTACAAAAACATAAAGACAATTTTTGATTTAAAAGGTATATATTATTTAATATTTTTAGTTTCAAGATTCAGGACGAAATATCTCTATTAGACATTCCCTTTTTTTGTATAAAAAAACCTCTATTTGTTATCATTACAGTGAAATCGATAAATATAGTTACCACACTCAAGAATTTCAATTCAGCTTGAATACTTGTAAAAAAACAAATGATGATAAAAATTGTACATGATGTTGTTTTGACAGTAATATTCATTTTCGCGATGCTCTATATCATGTAGCTATAAACCTAGTAATAATTTTATCACTCAGGTCGCTCTTTATATATGAGGCGTTTCACGTCAACTGCCCCAGCGCGGCGCGCGAGCGCTATATCGTGCTATATCCACCTCATGTT
>UXGD01005270.1:0-14855 GCA_900474315.1 Torymus auratus
TATTATAATAATATTTTTTATCATTTTTTTAGGTAATTTTGGCCAGAAAGGCCTATAGGTGTAAGACCGCCTTAATTCCTTTGTCATTTATATTCGTCAAACAGGACGCTTCTGTCCCGTTTCATTATGGATATACTTGTTAGGGATCCTTTTATTACTTTAAATTGTTCGTCATCTCGTAATAAAGACTGTTTTCCGTATATGATTCTCCGAGTTGGATATAATATTAATAACATCCTCTGTAAATAGAAAATGGAAACCTTCATTTCATTTTCATTCACCGAATATACAATAACAATTTGTCCCAATCAAAGTGAATCAAACAACCCAAGTTGCAGAAATGAATAGAAAGCATCTGACGCAATATCGGAGAATAAATCATCCGTATAAATAGAGAATAATGAAAAATATAGCCTTGGATGGCAATAGACTGGCGCACATTTATCGAATATCATTGTTACACGCAGAAAGGTTCATCTACATAAAAGATTCACTTTTCAGTTTTTTTTCAATTAAAGGGCGTGCGGCAATATAATCGACAGGATACCCCCGTCGTACGTGGATTAAAAATATATTGATTGCACCACTGAACACTAGTATATACAGCTATACGATAAAGAATACAAAGAAACTATACTAAACGTTATTACTCCACCACCATTCTACCGGCTCAACCGCTGAGCTAAAAAAATTAAAAAAAGAAATTCCGTCAATACCATAACATCCAGCACCGACAACGACGAAAACCGCACGTATATTCTATACTCCTGCGCGGAGCTTCTCGTGTGCCATTTATTGGGCGCGCAAAATAGACGCGCGCCGTGTGACTGGCAATCGAGATGAAAGCGAGCACTCGAGGCTTATACGCGCGCGCACGTACATCAGAGACGACGGGCCGACTTGATCGAAGGCGTATATATATATAGCAACGCTCTCGTCTTTCTCTGGCATTTCGTTCGATTGCAGCTTTCGCGGTACGGCGGCAGCGTAGCGCACAATCGTCTCAAGCGCGCGCGCGTTAAATTCGTGGTCGAGTGGTGCTCTTCACGGCTGCAGCACTGACGACTTCGTCGTCGTCAAGGCTATTGTCTTGCACGACTGTGAGAGAAGAGAGGGATAGACTGTCAAAGGCAGAATCGGTTTTTAGGCTGGATTGAGGGGCTTGATTGGCTCCGCGTGGGTGATGGATGTATTGCGAGTATCGTGTTTAGGGAATGTCGGAATTCGGGTTATTTTACGGGTGATTTTGACGGTTGATTGTGCTTTTGTTGCGTGTCTCGTTATCTTGTGAAATCGGTTACGTAGGTTTATTTTAGAAAGAGATATTTAAAGAAAATGAGAGTGAATAATCTTTTAGAATAGACACATTAAACCTTTCAAGTTAATTAAACGTAGTTCAAATATTCTCATTCTGGGTAAGTAATAAAAGCGGAAAGACTAATTTAAGAATATCGAGGTTGACCGATCTTTTGTATAGTCGAGGTCGATGCTCTCTCCCTGTATCTTCGGCTTCCGCGTTTCCCCTTTCCTTCAGGCACTTTTTCCACCAGTCTCGCACAGCTCTTGTTTCTCCGTGAGAACGTAATTTTCCGCCTTTGTAATTTCTCTCGCCGATACCTACACGCGCCTCCGCCCCCTCTTATACCGTTTTAATTTCTTTCTACCCTCGTCTTTTTCCCCCGGCTAATCGGCTGATTTTCATCTCTCTCTCTCCCGCGTGCGTCTTTGACGTGTTGTTTAATTACATCGTCCCCCTTTTTGCGGAGGTTCATGTCTACTTCCGGTATATCTAAAGATGTTATTTCGATGGAAAGGTATGGAAATAAGTTAGATTTTATGTATAAGATTGTTTTATTGAAAGCATAATACAGAAGAATCATCGGATTTCAAGAGATAAAGTTTTGATTTCTCGTGACTTTGAAGCGATTGAGTTATTGTCGATGGGAAAGTAGATATAATACATGCGAAAAGTTTTAATCCCAAAACGTTTTTTACGAATAATTTTTCCGATGTATGCCATCCATTTTAAAAATACTTTCATGTCAAATTCATGATTGCCTTTTAGCGAAGAACGTGAACCTTGTTAAAAAGTCCGAAGCCAATGTTCAATAAAATCTTTCCGCTTTTGCATTCATGATCCCGAACGGAAATTTTCATAGTAGGTACATATTTTTTATGACAACCGTATTGCCAACTCAGTAGATAGCCGTAACGATGAGCCGCGTAGTACAATAACTTCTTTGGCGGTCGAGGGGCTGACAAAAAATTAATTATGCCCCGCAGACGGTGGGAAAGAGGTCCATCTGACCTTTTGGAGTCCTTGGCAAAGCGATAAATCTGTGGCTGCGAGCCAAAAGGACATAACTTGAGTTATGACCCTTTGTTACATATATCCTCCCTCCCGAGAGAAAGGGGAGAGGGAAACGCCGAGAAAAGTCGTAGACCGGTTATTAGTAAATGGTTGCGATTATTACGTATTAAAATCTTCTTTATAGCTGATAATTGATGAATAAACTTATTTAACATTTGATCTATCGTTTTGAGCAGCGTGTAATTTTTAAAAATTGTATAATAGGTGTAATTCCACTTCGGGATTAAAATAAATTTATTTTATCACGAGACATTATGATGAATTTGCACAAGAGACTTATACGTGTAATAACATCTAACCCATTTCGAAAATGGAATATATTAAAGGATTTAAATCTTTTTGAAATTTTCACTTTCGAAAATTATCATTTGCTCCGCATAAATCCCTTTTCAGCATAATAATACAATTCGTTATCACTCATTAATATTACATATTATTACTGTGACCAATTATGTAGGTTTTGTCTTATTCAATTCCAAGAATTCATCTTACACACTTCGCTCCAACTTCTGTAAATCAGCAACATAATCCCCCATTCAACGGTATTACCGTAAAATTAGAATCCCCTGAGTTCGGAATTAACAACTCGCGCGGGCGCCTCTTACCGTCTTTGAATATTAGTGCCTTTTCGGTCCCTCTTCAACTGGTATCTCCATTCTCCCTAATAAGACGCCTCGCGACGGGTTCTCTAATTGGTCCCGAACTTTCACTGTCGGCTTAATCTCTCGTTGTCGTTCTTTCGCGAGAACACTGCGTCGTTATTTGGCGACTAAATGCGACGGGCCAGACTTTCGTTCGTCTGGTCTTCTTTAGGAAGTGAGAGAGAGGATGAGATAAAAAAGGTTTAAATGAGGAGCGTTAACCTTCGCCGATAAAGCTTAATCTTTTTAAGAGGAAATTTCAACAGTCGCTCTTTTACTGTTGGACGGATTATATTCGACGTGCAAATCTTTTAATGAATTCGGGGATGGCTTTTATCATTAATTCATCAGTCTATTTGGGAATTAAAGCGTCACGGGGGGAGTGGAGCTCTTGAATTTAAATTTATTTTACGTCATGCTTTTTCATGAAAATTTTGACAGTACTACATGAATATTTATTACAAACATTTTTAAAATTTTATATGAATTTCCAAGATTTTAAATTGTGAAGCAATTAAAAGAATGAATAAATAAATAAGTGAAAAATGCACAAATATGAAATAAAAATATCTCTCATAAACCAGACCCATCTTCATAAAACGATTCCACTTTAAAAAATTCAAAACACTCTAACAGTCCGACATAATTTACATAAAAACCAGGCGCTCGCAATAATTTGTTTACACACCTAATGTTCATCTAACTCTAAATTCCATTTATACCGTATACACACAGTAGAATGTGTGTCTAGTCTCGCCGTATAATCGGCATAAGAAAAGAAAGAAGAATTACAGCACGGTAGCAGCAGCAGCAGCAGCAGCTCGTCCCGTTTATAGAGCCGTGATTAATAGATTCGGATTAATCTACTCGAGCTCAACTCGAAAGCCACGTCTGCCCCTCGAGCACGTTTGGTCGTGCGCGCGTGTGTGTATGTAACAATTCGAAGAGCGATTCCGGGGGATCTATCGCATGCGCGCACGGAAACTAAAGTGGTTGACATTGCTGAAACCCGCCGTGATTGCCATGACGGAACTCGGCTGCCGAAGTTGTAATGGAGTTGTAATAACGAGTATTGATACGGGCGATTGAAAATTAGTGCCAGTAGTGGAATTCGGTTTTAATTGGGCATGCTTACAGACGATTAAAATTGAAGAGGCGATCGGCTGGATGTGTGTACGGTTTCGTTGGAATGAGTTGTTGAATTTGGGATTTGAAGTGGGTTCTTGTGTTACAGTTCAAAGGATTAATATGTGGTTTAAAATTATTACAATGTTTTAATTAGAATTTCTTTTTAAAATTAAACTTTTAATTTTATTGATGGAGGTCTTGTTATATAGAGCCTGTGATATGTAGACGAGCGTGTACACGTGTTTGCTCAAGCTATACGTTAATTAGTTTGAAGCGCTAGTGAATGTAAAATAAAATTGATCCCGCCTCGCTCTGACTTTTTTAATTAAAGATCGTGTTTCTAGTTAGTTTTACTTGAAAAAAGTAGGAAAAAAACAGGTTTATATGGCTTTGATGTCGAGAAATATTTATGCGTTTACTGGTGCGTGTGGGTGCTGATGGATAGATCAGTTTTGTTATATGTAATGCTCTTTGCGAAATGAGAGCAGAGCTTTTACTTTGAAAGCTCGATGTGTGTATAACTCTTGAATATTTACTATCGAGTCATCTATTATCTTTTTGTTAATTCGTTGAATTCCAAATAGAGCGTAAAGCAAACTACAAATTCAATAGCTAGCTGTTCTCATTAATAATTAATTTCGCCTTTTATAGAAAGCTAGAAAGCCAAAGTGACTTCATTTGAATATTTAAATTTTCCGTTTATAAGCTCTCTCTACTAGCTCATTCGAATGCGAAATTCCGGGCAATTATGTTCATTGCGTATCTCGAGGAAAAGAAAGGGAAAATGTCGGCTACACAATCTACTTTGCGGTATGTACGAATTAGAATGGCCTTTGCAGGAAGAAGCCGGCATAATGATATATTGCAAGTGTACAAAGTGAAGTTCCAGTTTCAGAAGCTCTCCTTTGAGACTTAATCAACTTTTAAAATATTTGGATTTCCAGCGTTATTAAAACTTGGGTTTTCCTATAATAACCTTTTTATAATAAAAATAACGAAAGCAGGAAAGAAATCCTCTGTACAAACATACCCCGCGCTTTTACGGCGATTGACCTCGACCGTACCACACACGAACCCTCCTACTCGTTCAAAGATCACACACAGAGCGCGAAACCGCGACAATATAACGCGCTTACACAAAATCGCACTTAAAATCCTCGCTTCCGTATCCCCCGGGCAAATTAATACAGCGCGGTAAACTCCTCGATGCTAATAATGGCGTTCCCTTGTAATCTCGCGCATTAATCGTCCACGTACGTCGGCCATTCTTCCCTCCCTCACTACACTTTTCCTACTCCTTCGCCTCTCGATCTCTACATATGCGCGTGCGCGTCGCTTGAATAATGATAACGCGGTGGTGATATTAGACGAGTTGAAAAACGAGACGCTGCGGCGGCGCGTATGCGCAATTTTTCCCCGGCAGCGGTGTACGTCGTTTTGCCGCTGCTTATTCTGAAAGGCGAGGGAGGAGAGTAGAAATAAAATAGAGGCACGTGCATGAGGGAGCGATGTTGTAGTACGATGCTGTTGTACGTTTTAATAAACAGAAATATTACACTGTGGGAAAAAAGTTTTGTGGAAATTACCATTAAAAGTTTTTCTAATATTTATTATACTGCTTTATTTTCAGTTTACGTGGAAGCGTTAGGTTGTTTGGTTTATGGTTTTCAGTTCAAAGAAGAATAATATGCAATTCTATTTTATGTTCTTTGAATTCTTTTTCAAGGAAATTGATACTGAGCTCATTTATATTTTTACGAGGTTATACGTACGAATTTTCTTTTAAAGCGGAGAATATACATATTTACATTTGATTAAAATCTGCAACTTTCACGAGAAATTCTTTGAATCCTTACACAGAAAAAGATTAAAAGTACTTTTTAATTAAAAAAAAAAATCTGATGTTTCGTTTTTTCAATATACTACAGTATCCATATATCCGTTAAAAGGAATCAATAACTCCAAATGAACAAAATTCTTTAAATAAACAAATAAATCCATGAAAGGGATCAGAGATAAAAGTTTGCGCAGGGATTTATGACACAAAAAGTGCGCTTTGTTCGTCTAATAAATAAAGTTTTTCTTCCGCAAGAAAACACATTTAGATTTAACGCAATCGCGATGTACCGTCCTGATTATATAATATGATCCGCGCACCCTATCCCTCTTTTTTTACTTCCTAAAAAAGATTTAATAAGATTAAGCTAAAGTGCATTTTTATCGCGACCCTCTTACACACGCACAAGGTCGCAATACACAAAAATGGAAGAGAAGAGTGACACTCGCAACAGCTTTTTGTCCCTTAAAAAAGAATTCGCTGCAATTTCTCCTTATACCACTTATCATTCCAGTGCTCGGGTGCATCTGCTCGCACAAAAAGATCCAGTAGGAAAATCTTTTTTAAAACGAGCCAGCCTTATCTCTCTAAACGCGAGACCTCTCTCTCTCTCCATTTCCCGAGACTCCTGCCAGCTGCTGCTATACTGTTACCCATTTCTCGTGCTTCAATTTTGCCGAGAAAAAAAAAGGAAAACAAAGGAAGAGTCATCGCTGCCGCTGCTGCAGCTTACTCTCTTCCTCCCTCTGAAATTCCATAAAACTTTTACGACTCGCACGCGCCCTTTTTCGCCTCGACGCGGGAAACACGAGCTGGTCCTTACTTTCTTTATCTCGCGCCTGTATGGCTTCTCGAGTTTGGAATTTTGCGATGCTTTTTCGGAGACGAAAGAGACAGAGAGGAGGAAAATCATTTATGCGCGTGTGCGCTTTCTCGAGTGCCGCGCGAAATTCCCCTTATATACACCGATGCTTTCGCGCCGATGTTTAAAGGCCGTATCGTTTTATTACCCACGGAGTGGCTTTGTTTTTTCTTCGCGGTAGTATAGTCCCGGCGGCAGTTTTCCCCTGGGATTGTACACAAAATCGGTTTATTTATTTAGTCGCGCGCACGGGCGCAAAGGCGGGGCAAAAAGTTTGCATTTCAATTTCGCCCTAATATCGCGGCGCATTATGGTAATTGGCGTATTCATATTCAACTGCCACACGCGCGCACGCGCGAAAGGATTCGGAGAAGATGGGAAAAAAGGGCCGCGCGGGATTGGTCGTGTTTTCTCCGTGTTGGCTCTTTTGCTTAGCGTATACGTATGTATTGTGGCATTAGCGTCGCGAGGGTGTGTAATTTCGTCGAGGTGATAGCGTGTAAGCGCGGCGGACTCGCATGGTAATTTTATGCTGAGTGTGGTACTAAAAGGGCGGGGGCGGAGGGTGGGAGAGTGTATATAAACCCATTTGGAGCCGCATAATTTCGCGGACGTTGTTAATTATTTATATAAAGAATATCGCCTGGTTGGCTGCGTACGCCGCGACAGGTTTGAATTTCAATGCTGTGTTATCTTTTGGTAAACTTGCATTACGGATACATATTTCTGCTGAATAACCGTATACCTTCAAAGTTATTGAATATTTTTTCAATATAAGTATTTCCTCAGTTTTTTTTTTGTTTTATGTTTTCATTGAACTCGAGACATAAAATCGCCCCCGTAACAACAGACCGGGCCCACGCGTAAAAAACTGTTGGAAACTCGTTAAATCATCGGACTTTCAACGTAACGGAAAACTTGAACCGTAAGAATCCCAAACTCACGCGTAAATAAAAAAGCCCGCTGTAGACAAAAAACATTTAAAATTAACAGAATATCTCGGGAGTCGTACGCGCGATTGGAGGGGGAATTGTAACAGGTGTCCTTTACGAGCACCGCCGTCCCCCTTTTTTTTCGCCGTATCAAAAGCAAACTCTCGCGACGGTTCCGCGGCGAACGCTTTTTACTCCCCCACGAAAAGAAATTCACCGCTCTTGTACGCGCACACAGAAGACCGTTAATCCCTCACCGCGTCTAAAAAAGCTCGACGGAGGAAAAACGGGGATGAGAGGAAGGAAGGAGGGCAAGAGATAAAGAGACCAGAGAGAAGGGAAAAAAGTGTGGAAGGTTCGAGTGCGCTTCACGGTCCATTAGATGAATTTTCGCGTTTCTGAAACCAACGACGACGGGATTAATATTTCACAGGGTATGAAAATGGACGAATTTTTCAGAAAGCATTTGGCTTATTACGGCGATTTGTTAGGTGGATAAGCGGAAAGATGCTTGTGTCTCTGGTGAGCATCAGTTTTTAGATTAAAGTTAAATCAAGTAGGGCTGCACGAGAGCGAGACAATACAATATTTCTGTAATTATTGTCTCGCTCTTGAAAATTCTTGAAAATTTCTCTCTTGCCTTGGTCTTTTCAGTCAATATTAAAAGTATTATTGGCTTGTCTTGAAATTCTTGATCATATTGGAGTTACGCAGACATGTGACAAAAAGCAAGTCGATTGTTTAAAAAATTAGAGGTCCATGTAGAAGAGGGAGGCACGTAGACATAAAATAGTAAGTTTTTTAAATAATTGATTTATTCACTGTCTCACGTCTCCGTAGCTCCTGTTTTTTGTGAGGACCTCGCAACCCCTGATATTTTGGTTTCAAACCTTTTTAAATGATTCTTTGTTAAAAATGTCCTTAAATTTAAGAAACTTTTAAGTTACAAATGTTACTGAATTTTAAGAATCATACAACAGAATGAAATTTAATAATTAATATACAAATACATTAAGTTTAAAGAAAAAAAAAATACAATGTCAGCACAAGTATAAATAAATACCAAATTTGAAATTTGATTTTTCCCGCCATATATATGCTGCGGACTAGAGGATAGTTAATGCGCCGCCGCTAGACGGCGCAACCTTTCCCTGTAGCCTCACGTACCTAAGTAAGCCAGCTCGAAGGGATATAGGAACGCATCGTCTACCACCCCACGCCAACCTTTATTACTCGAACATTATCTCGTTAGTAGATGATCGTCAGCAACTACCGAAGTTTATTGAATTATGATTATTTCGATAAATTATTAAGATTAGAAAATGTTATTTTCAAGACAAGATTCTTTACATTCTTGACACCAATATACAGAAGAATATTGAGGAATATTGAAGAATATTTAACTTTTCTATGCGAAGTGTCTTGTATCAATTAATCTTCTTTTAAATTATTAGCAGCCTATTTTGTAAAAGCTTTAATTACTTTCATTTTCTGTTATTTTATATTCACTTATTTGATAGAATTGAGTTCGATAAAGCGAACACAATCCATGTAACGGTATTAGACTATTTAGAAATATAAATTTTCTAATACACGATTTTGCAGTGCATGCATCAATGAGAAAGTTATACAATATCCGTCCAACACCATTCCAGCTCTATTAAATAATGTTCTGTCATGCAACGGAGCTTTCACTTGTTTAATTTTACCAGCAATTTCAGATGCCTTTGTTTTCAATTGCAAGCACGCTCGCGCGGCCACGAAACATAATATGTTCGCTGCAATGTAAAATAATCGAATAAATTTCCGCTACGAATCGGCGAAACTATGACACTAAATTAATTACATACGTTATTCAGACCCGCAACACAATAATATTTGCTTAATACGGACAAATAAACATGCACCCGCTGCAACTAAATGAATTACTGTGATAGATGCGGAATTCGAAATTAGTCGCTGACGCATCTCTGTCTGAAAACTTGCAGTTCAACATTCGTGTTGTTATTACTAAACTTTATAAACAAATACTTTAATATTCGGCTTTTTACACGATATATATATAAAGTGAAAATATCGAGGACAGGTAATTTTTTAATACAGGTTAATGTGATATAATCGTACCATAAAAAGCTATCTACCATTAAATCCCAAAACAAAATTTAACAATATATAATATATACCAAAAAAATAGAGAATATTTTAAAAAATATATAAATCACGGACTTTGCTAACTACGTGACGAAAAGCCCATCAAAGCGGACTCTTTAACGAACCCCGTTTATCTCAGCACTTTTCTTTCCACTTCGCGCGCGCCACTTTCAAGCTCTCCGTCGCATTAATTTATTAAATTCGGTAGATAATGGAGTATATAGGGTAAAAGGGGGACGAGCACGCGCCAGCGAGAGCACGATTCGGATATTTCGGGGCACGGGGGTTCGTCGAAAAACGAATTCGACGCTAACGAGCTTAATTCCCAAAGATTCACTTTCGTCGCTGCCGAGCGCTTCGCTACCTACCTTTTACCTCCCTGCTACCCTCAATTAGGAGGCGACAAAGAAATTCTTCCGGCGCTCTCGCTTTCATCCCTTTTTTCCGTACTTTGGTAACTCGTGCATTCGCTGGCCGGGACAAAATGTTTTGCCGCGGCGTGAAAAATTCATTTTTCCCGGCGGTGGTGCGCTTATAAGTACGTGAGAAAAATTCAGGCGTTCCGAGAGGTATTCGTGTGGAAAACTTTTAAAAGGTCGGCGAGACCTTTTTTCATTAGGGATTATGGGGAGAAATGGAATAATATCGTTTTGAGTATAGGATAATAATTGGTATCCGGTATTTTAAGTAAAAGAATTTTTTAATAAAGGATTGAGCATAATTATAGAATCATACATTTTTCTACCGTCATAAATCGCTTTAGAATAAAACGTTATTGGACTGAAGAAATTTAAATATTCAATAATGCATTAAATTTTCAGCAGCCTTTTTCTGAAGTCTTCGAGAAATATGATATGAAAATTCTTTTCAAACAGTTGGAATTTTCTCAATGATACTTTTATCAAACAGTTGACAGTTTAAAGAAGAAATTCATGGTTAAATTTCTACATTTTTCTTAAACCGAAATCTTTAAAAGACACGTTTTTATTATTTACTACTTTTTTTCGACGCAATTTATCGGATATCCTGCACAACACGCTTAATCATGCAAAAAAATTCAGTAGATATTTCGCCTAAAACAACCTCTAGCACGTGCATCGTTCATCAAAAACTAAAAAAAAAAAAAAAAAGAAAAAGAAAAAAAAAATTATTATTTGCACGTGTGCATCGTCCGAAAGTGCTAATCATCCGGGCTTCTCCTCTCACGCGAGCTATCGAAGCTCCCGTCAACAGTGCTCTCACGCTACATATACTCTCCGCGTGCGCGTTGCCAGAAAATTAATTATTCCTCCGCGCTGCACACAGCGTCGCTAAAATTGCGATACATTAATTAAACCGCTTATCAAATTCCGGTCCTTTCAACGACGCAGCCGGGCGCTAGTTTCCCATTTTTCACACTGGCGCACACGTGAAAGACACGAATTATGCCAAGGGCTTCGGCACAGTGCAGTGCGGCGGCGTTGTGTACATAAGATGAATTATTATTCGCTGTACGTCATCGTTAATCGCGACCGCGCGCCTTCTTTTTTGGCGAGTAAGAAAAGTCGAGGGGAGTTTGAAAGTTGGAGAGAAGAAAAGGAAGAGATTATTGGAGGCATTTAAAATTGCTGTGGAAAGGGGGGATACGTTATAGGGGTGGAGCATGGTATGTGCATTACGGGAATTGGCGAGATATTTCACGCTGGGATGAGATTACAGAGCTACGCCAGACGCGATGATTATGTATCGCGTGATTATATCGTTGCGGCGCGTGGGAAGTGAGTTCTCTGATTTGAATGATTGCGGTTCTGTATGCTTGTATATTGTGGATGATTTTTTTCATGAAGAATATGTCGGGCTGGAAAAATTTGTCTGAATTAGGCTTTATGAGGTGAGGAATTTTCGGTTTGAAAAGTAGCTTTTGCTTTTTCCATTTATTTTCATTTAATCATGTACATTTGATGTTACGTATCGCTCATTTCGTAACAAAAACAAAATTTATACATTTTGGTAAATGATATAAATTGAAATTTTTGAAATTTTCTCGAAAATTAGTGTAGTAAATCAAGAGGAGATAAATCTATCTCTTAAATTTTTAAGTAAATTGGAAAACAGGTCCGTAGAATGCAAACGGTTAAATATGTTCAATGCTTGCCAATCGAGATATTTTGCTCGACCCAATCATAAAACAATGAAATGAACTGCATAAATTTTTCCGTCGTATTAAGAAATTGGCTTTACCTATACTATATGCTTTAAATCCAAAAGATTTCATCGATAAGCTAGGATAAGAAAAATAAGTAAGGCAATCATTCTAAAAAAAAAAAAATAAAAGAAACGATTACACTAAAAGATCCACTCGGGCCAACGATAAAAAAAGAAAAAGTGAAAAAACTTTTCTATCAAATTCCAAAACTTTCCTTCGCCGAATACAATATAAAACTACTTTTCCACTCTATATTCTCGAATAAAATCAAACTTTTGCCCACTTCCCTTAATCCCGAAATTCTCTTACTCGCACAAATCTAACCAAGTGTCTTCACTTTTGTTTTTCTGTTACAGCGAGAACCAGGACGTGAAGCCGCAGTTGCCACTCCTGGAGGCCGAGGAGGCCAAGTGAGCCACGCCGGCTACGGCGATGACGGCGGACAACGACGAGGCGGCCGCGGCGTGTCGGCGGCGCTGGCGCCGACCCTCGGGACCTTCTTCTTACCTTTGATAATAAAACAAACAAAAAAAAAGATAACGAAACCAACTACCACCACCACTACCACAAGGACGACGACGCTGACGACGACGAAAGTGTGATGTGTAGTAGCTCTCGGTGGCCGCCGCGTACTTCTGACAAGCGCGGGTGTTTATGTATGTTTATCATATATATATATATGTATACCCTTGCGTTGTTGTTAAAGATTATGATGATGATGTCGACGATGATGATGGTTATGTATAGGTGCAACGGCCCGTAGTAGGAGACATGTATATCCTCGTAGCGGGACCGCGAGTCTGTCTTGTGATATAACTTTGTTAGGATTGTTGTTCTGTTTTTTGTTTCTGTGAAGGGGTAGCCTCGACGAAGCGCAGTGTATTTTTTTTAATTACAAAGTAGATAACTCGCCGCCTCGTCGAGAGAGTGAGAGACAGAGAGTGTGTGTTTCTTTTTTTTTGTTCGTAGGTTGGTGTGTGTGCGCGAGCATGCCACACACACAGAGGAGGTGAATTTTGACTTTTTGTGAGTATATATAACATGTGATTTTAAATTGTTGTGATAACTTTGTTAGATGCGTCTTTTCCTTTTAAAGTTTTTAAAGATGATGAGTAGAGCTGTCGTATATAGGCTGTAAGTTCTTTGTATCTTTAGCGAGCGAAATTTCTAAACACGTATATAATATATACGTGTCGAGCAGTTTGAGGAGAATCGGCGTTGAGATTGTAAAGGCGCTTATCATAGACTAACTCGTCGATTGTCACGACAAACGTAGCGAGCTTCTTTGTCGGCGTGTATAATGTACGAGACAACAGCGGTACAACACGTCTATCTTTTTTGTTTTTGTCATTCACAATGAAAGTCTTACTGATTCGTTTTAGAGAGGCTTATATGTCCGGGAACTTCTGCGAAACTTAACTTTTACGCAAAAAAAAGCTAGATCGAAGACTATATCGTTTTTGTGATACATCGTATATATTTATAATATAGTCGAATTAATATTAACCACTTAGCCTAAAGGTATAACCAACTATATAGACCTGCGTACTAACAATGAATCGACGATTATTCTTGCTTCTCTTGTTTTGTTCCATTCGGGAAATAATATCTCGCAACTCACAACGCACCAGCAACAGCCGCTCTAAAGCATTCAATAACATTTTCACTGCGATTAAACAGCCTTTCGTTCGCGAAAAGAGAGAGAGAGAGTGGGTGGGGGAGAAAGAGAATTCAAAGGCCGATTTCACGCGAGAGTTAAAACCAAAGGGAGCTTAAAGAGGAGCTCTTTGAGCCACTTTTTAAAAAGGGTCAGCGTTCTGTGCGAGAGCGAGGAAGATAGAGAGTCTTAAAAAGACGAGGATACAGTGTATAGCTTTGCGCGCGTGTGGGGAAGGAGTAGGAGGAACAAACGTCGTCGCGCGATGCATTCCGGAAATTTTGTGTACACGCGCACCGTCGTCGTCGTCTAATTAAGAGGCGGCGAGCCGGCGCGTAATCCGTTTGCCTTGCTAATTGCGATTTACATCGTGCGAGAACCGCCTCCGCGGTAACAAGGCCTCGCGCGAATCTGGCTTGGGAAGAATGAATCTTGGCGAAGTCATTATCGCGTGTACTTTGCCTGGCTTTCCAGCGCAGTTTGTCTCTCGTGCTTGGTAGTTATTTGAAATGTAATTGGGGAAATTTTATAGTTGTGATTTTTATAGAGTTGAATTAATTGTTAGAAGGAGAGGAGGAGTTTCGTGATTTTTTTATAGTTGTTGAAAAGAAATCAAATTTTCTTTTGATTGTTAAATTTTATTAAAAGTGTTTACAGTTGTTATTAGATTGAATATATTCTTTGTATATTATATATTAATCATTCGTAGAGTGCATCTTATTTTCGGTAGGTAGTAAACCATAGCTTTATTCATCTCTAGTTAAAAAAGGAAGTCGGTTACATAGTTTTCAAAATTAGCTTTTCTTTCGCTATTACCGTTCCTCCCGGGTTTTCCGCAAACTTACTATTGCGAGCAACGACGCGTGTGCGCGAGCACCTTGGGAGCGAACATCGTAAAAGGTCGAGTAGAACGCGAGGAAAATCTTGGCCCAGGGCATCTATAGCCTCTCTCTCTCTCTCTCTCCTTCCTCGTCGTCCTCGAATGCAAATCCATCGGGCACTCCTAAGTGCGTCCGGGGAAGAGAGAGAGAGAGAGAGAGAGAGAGAGAGAGAGAGAGAGAGAGAGAGAGAGAGAGAGAGAGAGAGAGAGA
>UXGD01005271.1:0-14852 GCA_900474315.1 Torymus auratus
CAGCGAGGTGTTTTGGAACTTATACTCTGGATTAACGTACTATATTTCTGTCGTACAAATAGCATCAGCCTAAAATTTATAATAGAGTAATGCTAATGTGTTTGCAGTATCACATTCAAGTGTTTATTTTTCATAAATAACAATAAATTAAATATATTATTCTAATTTCGCATTCCAAGCGAAGAACTACAGAAAAGTCATACAGACGATCTACAATACAATAAATAATAAATTATAACATTTATAATTAAGACAATTAAATTTTAGTCAACCAACGCAAATTTGCCTATCTCTTGGAGTTTTCTTCTGACGATTCCTTCTGACCTATCTCTGAGACTTTCGTTTTCATCTATTTACAATTTATGAATTTTAACGACTATTCAGGACATCACTTATTTGGTAAAATCATACGAATCGGATTTCTGTTTATGATACTTGATTAGTTTCATTAGCTACTTGATTAGTTTCGGTTTCATTTTCACAATTCTTCTGGTCCGTCCTCACGAAAAATGCTCTGCTGATTTTGTTCTTGTCAACCACTTGATATGCCTTTTCTAGTACGGCAACTGGTGGATGCTGCTCTCTGGTAAGAATCCATGCGTTCCTTGTACTGAAAAATAAATTATATGACTTAATTGTGTGCACTTTGCTGGTTACAGTATTAAAAATATGATAAAAATTTGTACAATTAATTATACGTGTATTTTATAGTTAATTTTCAAGTAAATGAGAGAAGCAAAGTACAGTAAAAAACATAAGGATGGGACACGAGAAAAAGCACCAAAGTATTTGAAACTGTAGAAAGATGCAAATAGTAATGTCTATGTGATGCGAAAGATATAAGAATAATAAACGCTCAAAGAAACAAAAGTAATAGACGCATGAAACGCTCAAAACTCAGACTGACGATTTGTACGTCGCGTATTTTAGTGCCTTTTCGACGGTCAACTATAAACGGTCAAAAAAAAAGAATCACCATTTTTTAATTTTTAAAAAGCAAATGAGAGCTGGTTTTCTCCAGTTTTATTTTATCTTTTGTAAATTTTTCTAGAACGTTTCTGTAATAAGAGACTAAAAGTTGAAGAAAAGGCTTTTTTACATTTATTTTTTCATTTTTTCATGAAGCAAAGACTGTTATCAAAGACTGCAAGGTTTTGTGTAGAGTAAATGTAACTGCGACAATAATAATTGTTTTTTCCTGTACATGTTAACTATTATTAGTATTCATATTATTAGTATCAGTATTAATGAGAGCAATTTAGCGTATTGAGGGGTAAGTGTATAGATAAGATACAAAATTTATAAACCAAATCCATTTCTGGGCCAAATACAATATTTTAAGTTAGGTTAGTTAAGTATTTAAACTTGAAATTAATATAAACATTGTCTATTTAATGTCTTAGAACATCTTCTTTTAATTTGATTTTAGCATTTTGTCTTCACAGAGAGATTCATATTTTGCGGTACTTTAATATTTAATTGCACATGAATTTCTGAACAAAAACGGGGATTAGGCTACATTTTTTATGAAATTGACCAATCAGATTGCCAATAAAAGCGTTGGGTTCAATCCGAAATTTATCGTGTTGGTTTTTTTTTATAAATATAAGAATTACAAAAACTAAAGTAACGTGTACATAATGGGTATTTCTTTGCACAATTTTTTTCCTATAGCAAAATGACTAAATATTTTGCAAAAAAATTCAAGTACTTTATTAGAATAAACTGGAGATTTTTCTTGTCCACGGACAGCCTTATTAGATTGCATAACACTTTATTAAATATACTTTAAAGTGATACCGATAATATAAATACGTAGTTTATACAGCGGGATTTAAATAATTATTGTTTAAATTTTGTAATAAAGGCTTTAGGATATTTAATATGACAAATGAATGAGTAAAAATGACGGATTATAAAAACTCAAATAATCTCTATATTTTAAAGAAAAATTAAAACTAAAAACTTTTAAACAGTACTTATACAAACAATATTTTTTATGATTTTAAAATCGATGATCCCATTGCAATTTAGAATGGTGATTTACAAAAAAAAGACTGTTGTAATGAATACATTTCTCTTCATAATGAATTTTCTCTCCTCATTGCAAACAACTTCAAAAACATCAAAAAGCAAACAAAAAATCCGAGTTTCGAGAATTTTCACCGTTACACAACTTTCTCTTCGAGAAAGCAAAACAAGTAACACACAATTGAATAATCTGAAATATATTTTTCTCACTCCTCTACGTGTTAGGCCTATAAATCAAAAGTGTATCTCACATACGACCCCAATAAAGTATATTCATACTACTCGAGAATCCCATATCCAAAGTAGAGTGCCAAAAACTCGTTCTCCCCATCCAACGACATCGTCATCATAACGGACGTGCGAGATGGAAAAAAAAGTGATACACTCTGCGCGCGTTACCTGAAAATTCCGAAATCAGCGCAGCTCCAAACGACAGCGTACGTCGTGTAATCGGTGTCGAGGATCCAGTAGGGTGCATCGAACTGCACTGGCAGCGACGGGAATACCACCGACAGCTTCGACTTGCTCGGCGACTTTTGCATCGCGTAGCCGGAGATGCTCGATGACACTCCGCTTCTGCGTGAAACAAACAAGTGGCAAAAATTGGTGAAGGCGTGAAAGGTGACAGAAGTAAAAGAGATGAGCACGCATATATATCACTTACAAGGAGGAGATCTGTCGGTTTACGATGCTCACGGTGCCGTTATCGTTGACGTTGTACAACGCGGTGACGCATTTTCCGCCGAACTCGAAGAAGGCAAAGTAGCGCTCCGCCTCGTACCACTTTCCGAGGTACTGAAAGTAAAATATATCCGGTTTTTGTTTTCTTATTTTTAATCTTTTCTACCTGGGAGAGAGAATGAGATCGTAGGGAAATCGAGATGTTGTCTTGTCTAATGGTGTGGCTTTGAATAGATGATTGTATAGGTTAGTGAATTAGGAACAAGAGATGTAGGTTGATTTAAATCTTTTTAATATTCAATTCAATCAACGTGTCTCGAGATAATTTTAATATAGCACATCAATAATTAATAAGCATTTTATTACAATTACTATGTTTTCTAAGAAGATCAAAGTTACTTTTCTTTTCCTATTTAATCATCTTTCCAACTGGTAGTACAGTGTTTTTGTATAGCTAACATAAATAATTTTTGATAGCATCATAAATTATTCACTTACTTAAATCAAATTCAATTCAATTTAACATTAACCATTCTATAATAACGTTAATGAAATCAAATTTACGTCTCTTTATGAGAATATCAAATATAACATTTATAATCCGTTCAATACATTTTATGTTTGTTAAATAGTATCTGTAACGAAGTTAAATATTTAAGTTTAATATATTGAACTGATATAAAAGGCTATAAAAATTGAACGAAATTTACAATTTTTTCGTACAGCTCAAGTAGATTTTGTTATAAAAGATACTTTTATCAATCTTGAAAGAAAACGTGGTGTCATTTAAACTTACAGTATCGAGAACGTTTCATCAGAAACATTTAATCAAATTACAAATTATTTAACTCCAATGTGGAACATCAAGATAAGTATTGCCAATAATGCTAATATTGATTACTAAACAATACCTCTACTATATCATAATTACCTTTTCCGTATCGAAATTCTCCACGGTCTCCACCTTGGGGCATCCGCCGAGGAAAGGCACCTGCGCGGCAGCGCTCCCAATCAGGAGCAGTCCTAAAAACACCCACATCATCTTGCAAGCAGGAACAGCAGCTCGAACAACAATAGTGCACCTCACAAACTAAACCTAAAACAAACAAGACAACCTCCTTACAAAACAATTTTTCAACCTCGGCCATTATTCCGCTGACGTCACGCGAAACCTTTATCTACAAAACACCTACTACTGTATAAATATGATGAAAAAGCGAACGACTTTGACGGGCACTGCACTTCTTATCGAGCCAGTAAGCGAGCGACTTGTGTACCTCCCGGTCGATTGCAGCCGTTTAAAAGGCAGATGCGTGCCGGCGTTTTTAAAAAGCCGGCGCTGCTGCGCGCTATTTGTTTTTTCCCTCACCCGTTATCTCGCTCTCCTGCGCAAGCGAGCGGCGTATAGGGAAATGCAAGCTAATGAGCGTCGCTGTATGGCAGAGGAGAGTGACTGACATCTTTTATTACGTGCGGGTTTTTCAAAAGAGAGGATGGCTCTGCGCTGGTACATTAGCATTTTAAATTGTCGCGTGGCGAGACGCAGAAGCGAAGTTTGATAGGCAATAGACGAGATGTGTATATAGGTTTTTGCATTTGGTATATTATTGCGAGGATCGGTTTGCGAAAGGTAGAATAAGGTGAGGGATATGGGAT
Organism: Torymus auratus; assembly: GCA_900474315.1. Taxonomy (NCBI): domain Eukaryota; kingdom Metazoa; phylum Arthropoda; class Insecta; order Hymenoptera; family Torymidae; genus Torymus; species Torymus auratus. The sequence goes on from UXGD01005271.1 coordinate 4,369, forward strand.
GGCGAAAAAAAGTATATCGTAAATATTCTAGGCGGTTGCGTGTACGAATGAATATTAAGAGCTTGAAATTCGCGAGGCAGACGAGAGTGAAGGAAAGTTGAGAAACGATTTTTTTCTTCTTTTTCTGTTACGGAACAGAGGCAGTTTTAGGCGCTCGAGAGAGCGTTCTATGGTATGACGGGTTATTTACGGGGGAACGTCGTTAGAGAGTCAACTGAACTACTGACACATTTTTTTTCTAATGAAAAATTTATTTGTACTGATAAGAGGCACGGAGCTCGATCGAGGCAGTCGACCAGAAAAATTCGTCGTCAGCTCGAAAATATGTATGATAAAATACGTGTGTCTGACGGGAGTGTTGCAAGCTCGAATAATAAATTACTAGAGCTGTCTACCAATGGCTTCTTGTTCAACAATCAGTAATCCTTTTACGTGCTTGACAAATAAACTAACAACTATTTAACTTGTGCAATTTAAGTTCGAAATTTAAACGAAAAAAAAAACTTTTATCAGTGGTTACATGAGCTTCATTTTTCCTTGTTTTTACTTTACGTTTGTTGACGTTTCGCTTATTCATAATGATATATGCCTGAAATAATATAATCAAATTTGAACAATTCATTAGGAGGAATTTTAAATGACAAAGAAAATACTGACATGTTATCAGATAATAGAATCATCGTAGTTACTGGTGGTACGTAATTTAAAACGTCTTTTTTGATCTGGCAAATGTCAAGGTATAGGTTGAAAAAACAATGCGAGGTTCAAAATGAATTCGTAGTTTTTCTCGCTCGGGAACTTTAATGCTATTTAACAGCTGAGTTGATTCAAATGACGCTAACAAAAATAAATAGCAGATGATTTATGATTTTATTTATTTAATGATTAGATGCGATGACAGACACTAATTCGATAACAAAAATATTTTTAAAGTGTATTTTAATTAATCGCCATACTTTTTTAATTTATGAGTTTCAGCATATAATTCTGTTACACATGTTTACACAAAGTAAATGACTTGCTGAGTGGAATGTTTCCGTTACATTATAAACGCATAATCCTCGACAGGCAATTCAGCAACCTTGCTTTTATAATAGTCTTATTGAAAAAATGTCCATGAAAATTTTATGTTTACTTTTTCCGATATATTCTTTTGTTTATATAAAATTTAACCACGGAAACTAGCAATCACAATTCGAGTATACTCAAGGAATCCCTCAAGTGTACTGTAATTTTCTACGCCAGACATTAATTGCTGCTTTGTCGTCTTTTGAGGATTCAGTTCAAATTCCTGGTCGTTATTGTGCATTGTTTGCAAACACCTTCAAATGGTAGTAGTTTTTGTCATTTCTAGTGCAGAAAACTAGGATCTTTTGAAATGGGAGCAATTATTAGAATGACAAAGTTAATAACTAGCTGACAGATGAGATCTCCATTAATTGTGACAAGTTTTTACAAGATAATTTTATCTTCCGAATAAACTAATAGTAATACTTTCCCGCAATCCCACAAACTAATTAATTAAGGAATATTACTTCAATCAATTTATATTTTTAAAAGCAGGCAACTTTCTTGCTTTTGCAACAAACGTAAACAGATGACTAAACACATACGTATGCAAAAACATTCGAAACGACAGTGACACGCCAACCTCGTAGTTGCCGATATACTAGAAAGTTATTATCATAGAAACATTCATACAAACTCATTCATATCCTCGCACTTCATTACTACTCGCAAACTAATTGTACTCTGGACAAAACTATATATACATGTAGGCGCATATCGACTCTCTCTCCGTACCGTACTAACGATTTCTCCCGCTTTCGCGCACAATCTGCACGTGCGCGCGCTTTAGCGAAAAACTCGACCCGCGTGATTTTCTGATTTACGGATGCGACTCATTTTAGATTTGATTGCCCTGAAATCGGCTCGTTCGAAAATCCCATTCAATCGTAAGCCAATCTCGTCAAACTACCTCCGAAATACCACAGCAAAAAAAAGAGACGTATACTACCGGATCATCCTAATCTGTACGATTACATGCCTTCTACCAAAAATTCCTGGCACTTAATCTTATTCGCACCAACCGAAATAACTGTAATGCCATCCTATAGCCCACACACATGCTTATACTTCCATCAACACGGAAGTAACCTTTCCACATATACATATACACACACATACTTCTCAGCTCGTATTAATAAGCGATAGTCAATGGCTCACCTGTTGACCTTGGTCGTCTTACACACACAGGTATCCGCTGATCGAAGGTCACCGTATCTCTCTAACACACAGGTGAGTGCTAATATACGCAGAAGAATCTTCGTCGCGCAAAGTTGTGACCTCTCGCTGGCTCTCGGACTCGGACTGCGGCGGCGACGTCCTCGGACCGGCACACAATCTCGTTACTGGGTCAGTAACGGTAACGGCGCTGCTGCGAGGAGAGAGAGGTGAGGTTCAAGAAACTCCGCACGCGCATTATATACTCGAATTCGCGAGCGCTCGCACGGTGCAACTATATATATACCTACCAGCGCATTTGTTGTTTTTAAGGTCTTTTTGTGTGTAAGAGAACGAGCGGAAGGTGAAGGGTACGAGATAGCGGTTGTTGATCTCGAGGGGAGGGGGACAATGGACAAGTGTGCCGAGCATTATAGGTGAGAGATGAATGGTATCGAGCGAGACGGATTACGTCATGCTTATCTGCAAGATGATAATGATGATGATGATGATGAGGTTTTTTCGCACGCGCGGTGTTCCGCTTTGTGCATTGCAGTGTACGTCGTTTGTCGTGTTTCTTTTTTTTGTGTGCGAGAGAGACCACCTGTTATTATTGTAGACGAGTGGGTTGTACACGCTGTTCTTGCGGTTGCTGTTGCTTTGATCGATTTTTCGAGGGATGAGACACGAGGCGTTACGGGATAAAGAGCGATATTAATGCGGCCGAGATGCGTTCCAAACGTTATTGAGGTACGATTTTTTTTGGTACCGGGCTAGTAATAGTTGTTTGTTCTATTTGTTCATTTGTTGAAGTTATTGCTGATGAGGTTACTGTAAGTTGATATAAAAAGATCACGATTATGGAAAAGTTAAAGAAAGCAAATATCGCTAAATTGCATCAGCAATGCCGTATAACAGTAACTGTAATATTAACCGTTTTGAATTGCCAACATATTAATAATTCTTGTATCAAAGGGACCAAAGGTAAGGATAATAAGGTATCGCAGAGAATAATCACACAAACGACACAGTGTTATTTTTTAAAAAAAGGTTTTTTCGTAACAATTTATTCGCATCTTTTTTTTCGAATTTTTCGCCACGTACGCCCGCACAACCGTGGGGCTTACATACACTTCAATCGACATTTTATTTTTGTATCTTTTTAGCGCACTTTTTTCGCCTATCTTTTTCTCCTTCTTCATCATCATTTTTTTATCGAGACATAAATAAATAATATAATAATAATAATAATAAACGTAGAGCCTACATCATCAAGCCACTACTACAACCTACAGCTACAAACGTACAAAAGGCATGAATGGGAGGACAGGAGGAGGATCAAGGCAATAAAAAATAAAATAATGGCGAACCACCTCGGGCGAGACTGGCGGCCGCGTCACGGCGAGTCCGCACGCGCGTCTTACGGTTTGTCATCCCGCCGCAGTGGCCCATCCGCTACGAGCCCGAGGTTCTTCCATCTTGTATATATATAAGAAAATGAGGGGAGGGGGGAGGTTAAAGGGGGTGGGGATATCGCGCATTGTATCGCAGCTCTCGTGTACAAGTCTTTGAGTCGGGTCTGGGAGGGTGGAAAGAGGTGGAAATTATTTTACTCTTTCTTCTCCTCGGACTTTTTCTCTTCGTCCTCGAGTTTTTGCTCGGGGATAGGGGCGACGTCCTTCTTGTCGGCGTCCTCGAGGGAGACGGCGGCGACCGGGGCGATAGGTGCGATGGGCTCCTCGAGGATGGCAGGCTCGGTTTTGATGGGTGAGGGTTGTTCTTCTTTGATGGCCTCGATCACGGGTTCCTGGAGGGGAGCCTGTTGCTGGGCGGGTTCTTCGACGAGTTTCTCGGCGGATTTCTCGGCGATGGCCATGATTACCTCCGGTACGGATTTCACGGTCTCCTCGGCGACTGGAAGTTCAATTGTAGAGTTTAGTTGTGGTCGATGGGTTATTTAAATATGTGGTTTCGAATTGGGAAGATGTGTATAACCTTTTTTTAAAACTTATTTTATTGTAAAAGTATAAATCGAATATTTGGCTTTTAAAGTTATATACTTTCTGATTGGTAAAAAATCCTTCTGTTATTTTTACATAAATCGTTATTTATCTTCTTATTCTATATCTTTGAAAAATCTATTTTACAGAAGGTATAAAATGTAGAATATTTTACCCAACGTTTAAAAACGTTACTTCAAAATGTATAGAGGGCACGGAGTAAAATTGCATTTCAAATGGAATAATTCTCAATATCATAAACTCTTGAAATATTAAAAAAAAAATACCGTTTTCATAAATTATAAAAAGTCCAACTCACCAGTAGGTTCGGGAGCCTCAACGATGGGCTGCTTGAGAGCGGCAGCGGCCATCTCCTTAGCCTCAATCTCGGCCTTCCTGGTCTTGATGACAGCCTCGGGTGCGTCGGGCACGATGTGTGGCCTGATCACATCGACGCTCTTGCCGGCGATCGGCTGGGGTGCTGATTCTTCATCGGCTTCGGCCTCGGCGTCGGACGCCTGGGCGGAGTCCTCGGCTTTCTTCGGGGGCTCGGTGGCTGCCTGTTCGGACTGCAGGTTGTCCAGGTAAGCGCAGTCGTCCTGGTTCGTCTTGACGAAGAAGACCTTGGAGATCTTGTACTTGTCGAGGACGCCGTAGGCCTGAGGTGGGATAGAAAAATGTTAACCGGTTTCCAAAAATTGTAATTGACTTTTTTGTTTTAAAATTTTACATAACTCTTAAAAAAATTCGCGCTAAACAAGTCCAAATTGGAAATTACATTATTTGTATTTGAAATTTTTAACGATTTTTTTATCGAACAAATAATATTACTACTTTTCAAACAAAGATCCGAAAAAAATCTCACCTTCTGGAGGATTTCACCAGGAGCGACGCGCATCCTGGTCATGATCCAAGCGTTCTGGGTGTGCACGGGGCCAGCGCCGGTGCAGCTCCAGAGCACGGCGTAGTTATCGTAGTCGGTCTCCAGTACGTTGTACTGAGTCTCGAGAGGGATGAGCGGTACTGTCGTATACTTGACGTGGAGTTTTCCGGCGTCAGCCTTGGTAGCGGGCTTTCTGATCTCACCCTCGAGCACTCGCTTGATTCCGGTGCTGTAAAGGGGGGCGAATCTTTTAGACCGCAGGTTAGTAGTGGGGTTTCAACATGGATTGGATAAAATAGGTAATATTATTTAGTATGATCTACTATTGTTATTAGAGAAGAGAAGAATGATTGGTCTTTGGTATACTTACAATCGGCTAGTGATCTCGTTGCTGACGTGGTATTTGCCATCGGGTCCCTTGGTGTAGTTCGACATAACACATCGGGAGGCGACCTCGGTCAGTTGGAAGTAACGTTCAGCTTCGTACCAGATACCGGCGAACTGTAAGTTGAAAATGTTGAAAAAGTGGTAAAAATTTGTTGGTAAAATATTGTTTTATTTTAGAAAACAGTTAATATCCTTTCTACCACGAATATCAGCTTTATAAGAAATCCATAATTTTTTTATATTGGAAATGAGGGCACTACTAATTTATCAGATAACAAATTCAGAATGTTTTAAAATCCATTAAAAAAAAATATAATATGATGATAGACTATATTTTCAATAAGAATTGTTTTCGTTATAAATCACGATCGTCGATTAAAATATTATTAATATATTTATTGAAAAATATAGTTAATGATGAATTAACTTGACTGTATTAGATTTGATTAAATTAAAATGATAAAACTTCTAATATATCGTGCAATACCAGGCAGACAATTTAATCAATTCTTCAATCAATCTATCAATAATCTTTCTTTAATCAATTTATCAATAATTCTAATAATACTATTATCGGTAGAATTAGTTTTTCTGATTTCTTCTGAAAATTTACTGTTATCGTATAAAATATTTTTATACGTATTAAATTGAAAATACCGTAATTGTCGAAAACAAGTTTTTAATCCAGAAACATTAAATACAATTAATAAAAAGCACTTCCCACGGATCGTGAAATTTTTAATTTAACAGAAAAAATACAACTTTCCACGATTTGTAACAAAATCTCCACCATCCCATAATCAAAATTTCCACAAAAATTCCCTACTCTCAAAGTCTTTCCAAATCTATAACCCTCCGAAACTGCACCCGGTCCTACTTACCCGTTCCATGTTGAAGCCCGGCATGGGCAGGTACTCGGGACAGAAACCCAGACTGGGAATCTGCGCCCTGGCGGTAACAGCCAGGGCAAGGATGATAAGCGCGCAGCGGTGAACGATCTTCATGGTCGTCTCTCTCGTGTGGATCTGCCGTCCGGGGCCAGGCAGCGGCCGAGCTTTATATACATTAAGCGCGGAGGGCAGACCGGAGCGTTGACCGCTCGACGCGCATCTCTTTCCCCACCACCTGCCCGTGCGCGTATATGCCCACACGCGCGATAACCCCCATGGCGTCAGGTAAGAGAGAGAGAGAGAGAGAGAGAGAGAGAGATTCGCCGGCTCGGGTTTACGGTACCGCTCCTGAGAGAGATTTTTCCCGATGAAAGAGAGAGAGAGAAGGATGGATGCTCTCGTGTGTATAGGTGCATCGTGGGAATTACGAAATTTTGAACGGGACCGCGAGTGGTATATAAAATATATCGGATGCGTTTTTCGAGGGGAGGGGAGAGACGCTGGTTTGTTTTGGTTTCGTAAGAGTGTGTATAGAGTCAAGGGCGCGGCGAGCCGTGACCGCGATCGGGTCCGGTATGACGCGTGCGCGAGGTGCTTTTTTCTTGTCGTGGGTAACGAGTGTGACATAACGCCCGGCCGAGGATAATTGTTGGGTTCCGCGAGCTATTGTAGGTATAAGTAGAATGATGGTGTTTTGGTATGTGATTGTCGAGGGTGGAGTGTTTTGGTTGGTGAAATTGCAGTTTTTGAGAGAGCTGTGGATGCGGTTGCCGGATTGGGTTTGTTGATTTTCTATGAGGTAGTGATGATACGGTTGGGTGATTTTAATAGTTGAAAGAAAAAATAGATTTTATTTAGATAGTGGACTTGGAATACTTGTTTTATTCAGTTGTGAATTATGGAAAAGTATGACCGGTTTATAAATGTAACAAATGTAGGGATAAAACCGAGATTTATATAGAGATGTAGATTTCGTGTGTCTGAAAATACTTTATTTCCAATATTCTGGTAACCAATATCGTTAATCGGATAAATATATTTACTGTAAAGTAACATTATACTGACAGAAATAGCCTTGGGTAAACGCAATTCTGGTGCAGAAAATTCATGTTCGGTATAGTGTTAACCAACCTCATATTTACTCGGTACCGAGCACCCGGGTTGTGACTACTGGAGTTTTTGGTAATTAACTCTGTACGTGATTGTAGGTCACTCGATGACCCACCTCTTTCTTTTTGCTTTTTGATCATTTCAGCGCCTTTTTTATTATTTCAAAGTCTCATTTTTCATTTTTTGGTTGTACAGTAAAACTTAAAGTGTGTTACACAATGTGTAATTCAACAGTAAATCAACAAACATCCAAATTTTGTTCCTTTGTATTTCAAACGGTTCATCAAGTCGATTTTGCGTGATTTTAATTACATGACTTAACATTGAAAAGTATAACTTCAAGACTTTTCTACTGCGTATATCGCATATCGAAATGACAAGCAAATTCAACGTCATACATAATGCAACGACATATTTTCATCCTAACATGGACTCGCTCCACTTAACCTCGCCTCGTTTAATTTTATTTTCGTTCGACCGCGTCAACTTTTCTTTCGTTCTACCTCCTCTGTATCAGGATCGACCCCCTACCCATCGAATTACGCTCTTATCTCCATATAAAACCAGAACCTTCAGCAAATCCTCTCGGCAAAACCTCTATCTAACATCACGTATACCAAAACAAAAGAAAAAGCACGCAGCCATCCCTGAGAGATAAAAAAAGACGTGAGAAACGCTCTACGACGATTCCTCGTACTCTCGGATCGCGGAAAACTTCCCTTTTCAGTCGACTGCATCGCGCAAGCTGATCGACAGCCTCTCCGCGGGAGTTCAAGTTCACGGCGCGTCACGTCGCGCGCGCCTGCCTCTTTTTTCTTGGCATCGAAAGTGCATTATCGGGAATTCTGCGAGCGCGCGCAAGAGAGGTGTCGCGCGCCTTTGCCTTCTTGAGTATACTCCACGCGACGCGACGAATGCGCTTTTAAAGCATTAGATGGACATAGACGTGTGCGTACGCGCCTGAGTGCGAGCGGCGGTCGTTACACCGAGCCGTTAGGGCCATTTGCATTTTTCCAGTTTTAGAAGAGACGCGCGTGTGTGTGCCCGGAGTGAGTGGTTGAGGAAGAGAGAGAGAGAGAGAGAGAGGAGAGGATAGATGGAGTTGCGGATGGGATAGGCTTTCGAGATATATATGTTGATTATGATTATGGATGGGTGATTAGTGCGGCGAGGATTTAACGGGCTATTGGGAGTTGGAAAAATGTCGTTTCGAGTGTCGTTTTTTTTAAGTGATGGGACTTGAATTGGGTCCTGTCCTAGTTCCAATCTAAATTTTATTTTTAGAAAAGTTTTTGGTTCAAGTTCAACCATATTTTATAACTAAAGTGTTAATTAAATGGAAGCATTTTTAGCAAAAATCATAATCCAAAAATAATATAATTTATCTAAAAATTCTACTATTACTTGAAATACATATTTTATGTAGTGTCAATATAATAAATTGTGAAATACAATCAATGTTTGATTTTAGCCATAAAGCTGAAAAATATCTAACTTCTGGTTAACATTCCCACCAGGGTAATAATTTTATTAATATCGTTTTTTAATGAGAACAGGTAAAATTAAAAAATCAAATAAAAATTAATTATTAAAACGCTACAAGTCACTGTTACATACTATTATTCTTATAGTATTATTATTATATGCGGTGTTAAAATCATTTAATCCTCTGACGCAGTATCCCAACAAAATGAGGTTTTTACCGTAGCGAAGAGGACGAAATATCTCGTCCTTTTACTATCCATATTTTGAATACATGTAAAAAAAAAATTTGCTAAAACGCTTACTTAGAAGGGTCAAAAGCTCTATTTCTCATCCGTTGCCAACAACACGTGAGCCATTTATCCAATAAAACAAAAAACGCTTTACGTAATGGACACACTGCAGTATATTTAAATTCAAGTTCCCGCGAACAAACTCAACGCTAATTTCTGCAAAAACCTTTACTCCTTCCGACCCGGCGCACGTATTTAAACGTCTCATTAGCAGGCGCACGACTCACCGGGCTTTACGCGCGCGCCATCCCATAATAGAACCACCAACATTGACCTCGTGTTTGCGCGCGCTCGGCAGGAAAGAAAAACAAACTTTCTCGTTGGAAATTTCGGGTGAATATAAGTATACCCGTATGGTCGCACGTGTCAATAACCCGCTGACGCGTCAAAACTTTCTTTCGCGCCTCCCTATATATTACAAAAGTACTTATAATCTTAAAAAACTACGACGCGCTTTATTTTGAATTGCTCCTATACTACTGTGTACAACAGCCACTAAAAACGCTGATTGATTACCAACAGCTTCCGTAACAGTTACGAGGCGCGATCTCCCAATCAAACCGCACCATCAATCATATCGCATCCCGCGAGCGGAAAAACTGCTCCGTCACGCCCTCGGATATGAAAAAAAAAACAATCCCCATAAAATCTCAATCGCTGCGCGATGATGCGCAGCCCTGATAACGCCTCCATTAGCGTTCGCGCGCAAATCCCACCCATAAACATAGACAGAAAAAATTCCGGTATAGGCGTAGCCTACCCCGAGGACACGTGATCCGTGTGACCGACAATTCGCATGGCTCATATGTGTTATATATACCATCACGCGACTACCATGTTTATACTCTCTGCCTTATACGTATACGCATCCACCTGCGGCGTGTGATATGTCCAGCGCTGGAACGTAGCCCAGCGTGCTCTTGCGCGGGCTAACGGGTCTCCGGTGACTTTTTGTACAAAAGTAAAACCGGGAACCGTTAGAGTCTTCCAGGCTCTCTCTCTCTCCTGCGAGAGAGAGAGAGAGAGGGAGAGAGAGAGAAAGGGCTAGTGTGCGTATATATATGTATATAGATAGACATGTACACGTATAAAATCATCTCTCTCGCTTCGACGCATCGATAATTAATGCCGGAGACGGGCATAAACCCCCGCGGCAGCGCTGCAGTGTATCCCCCATCCGTATACATACATACATATATATATATATATATATATA
>UXGD01005272.1:0-14851 GCA_900474315.1 Torymus auratus
ATATATATATATATATATGTATATTCTCGTTGTGGCATCGGTGTGTTTTATAGGAGCAGGGGCGGCGGAGTGGCCAAATAACGGCGGCGGCAAAGTAAATTTCCAGGCCGCCCGGTACGTGATTTAGTGCTTTTATGAGCGCGCGAGCGCGGATAAACCCCGTGCGGCCGCGCGCGGTGTGTGAGCGCTTCTCTATACGCCGAAAGCTCGTCAGACGTCACGTAGGCGCGCTAGCGCGCGGGGGCCGGCAAGTTGAATTATACGGGGAATGCACTATACACGCAAATGCCACGAAGGCTTTATTGAGGAGAGGACTCTCGCCTCCGCGCCGTCGTCTATGCTAAGGCCGCACTCGCTCTGCGTTTGTTTTTTTCCCGTGTCGATCTGCCGATGAGCTTCCCTTTCTCCTATAGTATTCGGTATTATACCTGTGACGCGTGCTCGCGCCTTTTTCCCTGCGCGAAAGGTATTCGTTTGGTATTTATCGGCTGGATTGGTCGAATAGTTGTGTGACGCAAGAGTGGGTTTCCCAGGGGGATGCGCGAGAGTTGGGGTTCCGCGATTGAGCAACTGCTTGTCATTGACGAAATTCGACTTTGAATGGCGTGGCGGAATATATTATTTCCCTGCAATTAATTTTACGTTAAAAAATTCGCGTTCTTATTTAAGAATGTTTATGTCACAAAAATGACGTTGAGTGTAAAATTTTTTTTCAACTTCTTTGTCTCATATTATGAAATTCAAAAAATTATCAATACCGGTAAAGTTACATACAATAAATTGTTCACAAGAATTCATAAGTTTTTGATAAACAATTGCATGTAGCTTTACAGGTATTGATAATTTTTTAATTTACATATCTGTACCTCGCACTGAAATTGCAGATGTAACAAAATGAGACCTTCAAAATTGAAATCGGATAAAAAATAAAAAAGATTCCTGGGTTTTGTTAAATTTTTTTATAATAACGGTATTTTGTTTATCAATAATTAGATTTAGTTTTAAAAAATATTTCTCTTTTTTTAAGTACCCTTCTTTCCCATTCCATCATCACTCATATTGTAATATGCGAAAAAGAAGTTGAAACAAATTTTACATTGTAACAGAAACGTCCTTAAGTAAGAATAATTAATTGAATAATATTATTTAAATAATTCAGGAGAATATTTCACATTTCAAAGTGAGTGATATATAAATTTTATTTATCATCAATATTCTAGCAGAATTTTCGAACGATAATTAGCTGTTAAAATTGGCGGAAACCGTGTAAATTTAAAACATTTTGTTGAAAATATATATATATGATGTACAATAAGTTGAATATTATAATGGCGTTAACATTAAAGGGGTTAAAGGTCTAGTACTTATATACGAATTTTTTATATAACTTCTATTCAGCTAGACGTTTTCCAACTTCACGTGCACTTAAAAAGATCGCATTTTACAAAATTAAATGTTTTCTTTTCTGAAAATACCTCGGTTTCCCGAGTTTCCTTTTTGAACGTCAAAATAAGCATATTTTTTCATAAAACACGCGTGCATGTAAAATTACACGCGAAAATGTTTTCATTATGAATATTTAACTTTAATATTTACCCAACAACTCCAATTAATATTCTCCCACATATACTAAAGCCCAATTTAAAAAGTGAACCTGACAATCCGAAGACACTTACCCATCTCTGTTATAGTTCATCTCTAATGCCACCTTATTACCATCGCGCCTTTCGCAGCAACGCACATACGTATATGTATGTACCGTGCGCACTTATACCACCGCACTTGTATATTCCAAAATAAAACTGCGGCGGACTTAGTTTCCTCGCCTCGCTTTTTTTCCCCGCCGAGCGTCGAGTGAGCCTCACTTCTTCCGCCTCTATATTACGCGAGAACTCTCCCTTTCTCCCTCTTTTCCGAGCCTTGCCCTTTTTTGCATAGAAATCTCCAATGCAAAGCCCCCCCTCGCGAAGTTGCCGCATTTGCGCAGCGCAGCCGCAGCTGCCGCTCGTGTCTTCGCGACGTCAGGATTTAGACGTCGATGCGTCGCTTCGCGAGCGATTGACGTAGTCTATTGGGCGCTAGATGCGATGCACCGGAGGAAGTGATTTCGGTGACTATGTGAGCGACGATGTAGCATGAGGTGATTGATGTTGCGAAACGTACGATTAAAAAGGAGAATAGAGGGAGCGGATTTTAATGTTGAATAATGCTTTTATTTAGTTTTTAAAGACGAAATATGATGGGAATGCCTTGGGCAAAAAAAGTATGCCTAGTTGAATAACAACACGTGAAAATGTGACTATAAATATCTTAAAATGTATTTTTTATTATGTTCTAATATACTACTGTGGCACTAACTATTTTAAATTAGTATTTAGCTTTCTCTTAGAGTAAGCTGTGTAACGGTGAAAAAACATTTTTCGAGAAAACGCATGTTTTCAATCATCTGAGTTCAAATGAGACTATATTTGAAAAAGTTTTATGCGAAACAATAGTTTGTCCGTTTCTATATGATTTTCTGCAGACAGCGCTTTTCTTTTTTGAGCAAGCTGTTTGGAAAACAATAACTTAGTACATCTCTGTTATAGGCCTATTTTTATTGGTATTTTTAATTTCCTCTTCATTTCACCAATTAAAACCTCAAACCTTTTTGTTCATTACATCCATTACTCATGAATAGAACGAAGATTCAAAAAAGATATGTCCCATGTTAAATAAAAAGGAAACAAATGATCTGTTTTGTTTTGAAACTCGAAATAAGGTATAAAATTCTTTAATTCTATCAATGAAGAATATTTAAAAAAAATATGAGTATATCATATTCGTAAATCTTTTAATCTTAAATACTTCTGTACATTATGAACATGAATTATTCAAAATATAAACACAGCCGTTTAATTAATGGAATGGAATCGCAAAAAAGTGAAAAATTTCACATTTTATCAACTACTTATAGTAGCAGTTTTATTCGAGAATTTGATGTTTTCCGTTCAGACAATAATAACGTTATCTTATATATCTATATATAAGGTCGATAAACCAATATTTATTAAAATATCCAGGGGAATGCTATATTTCTCTATATTTAAGCTTCTCTCGTACATGGAATTAATATATTGCTGATCGGATCAGTATTTCAATCAGTAAAAAATATTCTTTTAAACTGCAATCTTCATATTTTGTATGATATTTTAATCTCACTATTTTTATTAAATTTAAAAAAAAAAATTTCTCATTGTAGTTTAAATTTGCAGGTACAATAGAAACTAATTTTTAAAAATTCTCACTTTGCGCGTCCCTTTAAGAAAGTAAAAAAGCTTTGCTCACACTTTCCACATGCACCTGTTCATACTCCACATCCTTTGTCAAGCTGTCTCAATTTCTCTTACTTTATCCTTCATACGTTCTTTTTAAATTAAAGTAAGATAATCCACACCTCTGAATATAATATAATACGGTGGAAAATGGACGTGCCGTCGAAAGTTAAGAAATTGCAAATTACTTTTAGCACATTCAATTTTTGTTATTCTTTTTGTAAATTATATTTGTAATAAAAACATTTGTTCAAATAAATTTAATAGAATTTAATTCAGCCCTTTGTAAACATTTACTTTATATTACACAAACTTTTCATTTATGTTTAACTTAATTGGATTAATTATTAATAAGTCACGTTTATATTTCTTTCATGTACCTGGAACTTATCTTTGAAGTAATCCCACTTTGGCCGCGTTTCAAAAAATTCTTGATACGATTTTGCTTCATAAAAGAATATTCCTTCTAAGCAATAGAGTAATTTCGTTATAGATTAAATATGATAAGTCTTGAATCGACATAAAAACAATCCAGATAGGACATTTATATATTTATCATAATGGGAATGATCACATTGAACTATTAAATGATTATTATCGGGAATACCAAAAGCAAATGCGAAAAAGTAATGAAGAGAAAACGACGTACTTGACATAACAATACTAAAAATTTACTAAAATTAGCAATAAAGTGTAGAGTGCTTTTGTATAATTACCAGGTTCTCGTTCATGCTATACGATTTAATCTTCGTTTTCGGTTTACATAACGTTATACGGTTCTCACACGAATCGCTACTCAAAAAGTTCATTAAAATCTTGAAACATGGATTATTGAATAATCAAAAGCCAGTGTACACAACAATGACATTGCAAATATTTGTATAAAATATCGGAAAGCATCCCCACAGATACGAGTATACATTGTACAACTGTACTATAACAATATCAGCCATTCGGCACAGATAAATTTAATTGTGAGTTCCTCGCACCAGTTTCTCGGAACAAAGACACAGCTCAAAGATAAAACATCGGCAAAACCCAGCGGCGTGGAAACGCTGCAGCAGCGCAGCCAGATCGTCAGAACTCAATTGCTCCCACCCTCTGAAAACACCTCAATTACATCGAAAACTGCGCGTTGCCGCAGTTCCCCCCTCCCTTCTCTCTCTCCCTCTCTCACCCTCTCTCTCTCTCTCTCCATCACCCCGTATACACACCCATTAAAGCCGTTTAAAGCTCGCACGCCGCCGCGAGACAACAACAGACACATTTAAACACAACCGGCAGAGCTCGGCGTCTTTCATTTCCCCCCCTTTCAGTTCTCCACCGCGGCGCTCTCGCGCACCTGCTCATATTCCGCGTCCCCTTTGTCAACCCAACCCCTTTATCTCCCTCTCTCTCTCCTAGCGCTGCTCTGCGCGCCTGTAAACGAGGCCGTATAGCGTAATAAACGCTGCTGCGCGCGCGCCTGGCAGGATACAAGGCAGCGTCGACTTTGCGAGGAGAGTGAGAGCTAGAGAGAGAGGTTTCGATAAAAGCTCCTTGAAACAACTCCTACCTATACCGACGTCGCCACTGCGCTCTCGTGTCTCTCCCAGCCGTTTCCGTAGCCCTGTATTGCACTGATGCTCGTTTTTTTTTGCCGCCACCTCGTCCTTTTAAGAATCCACGACGACGAATATGAATAGAGAGCCGAAGTCTCGCTGGGCTTTTCTCGCGACGGAGCTCTGTGTGTGTATGTGTCTGTGTGTCTTTGCATAAGGCTCGTTTGCACGCGGCCGCCACGATGCTCTCTCGTGCGTGCAGCCTTCCTTCGGTCTCTGTGTGAAAAACGAACAAGTATAGAGGGAGGAAGGGAGATAGGTCCGTTTTCTGAAAAATTGCTCGGCGAGGATATACCAACCGTGCGCATGCAGAAGAGAGCCGATTGCACGACCACTCTTTTGTGTATAGAGAGAAAGCGAGCGTGTGTGTGTGTGTGTGTCCGGAGACTCCCTTTTCTCCCTTGCTTATTTGCGATTTTTCCGGCTCTGCACTTCCGCTGCAGCAGCAGCAGCAGCGGCGAAGACAAGAGAGGAAGTGGAAGAGAGATAGGGAGGAGCGAGCGAAGGAGGTTCGCTAGCTCGGCTTCTTCGTTGTTTTATGTCCCGCGCGACGACGTCGAGAAGGCGGAGTGGAAAAGGAGGAGGAGGAGGAGGAGAAGGACGAGCGAGGTTATATTGCTTATTGGCCTTTTATTGCTCCGTGTATTGTACAAATTGACGTCGTTTCCGCACGAGCTCTCTCTCTCACTCGCGCGCGTGCGCCCGCGTACTAGCGCTCTCTCGGCCAGTTATACAGTAACGCTCATAAGTTTCAATAGGGCGTTTTTTTTCATTCTGTTCGCGAGCTTGACTCACAGGTGAATCGATCCCAGGTGTAATTCTGGACTGGAAGGGAATATTGTTCGGAATTTTTGAAGCTTGAGTTTGATAGAGTTTTAATTATGTGTGCCACGCAGGTTACATGCTTTTTTCTTTTCGACTTGTCACCGAGAGGTTTGAAATGTCCAGCTTTATCATGAATCGACTTTATTGGTAATGTTTGAAAGCTGATGGAAACCTGTGTAATCAATTATTCATGTTTGTTAAAATAGGCTAGACGTCATTGATTGTGTTCATATAAAATTTAATTTTCTGTCTTTTTGATATTATTTGTAATAACCATTGATTGTTCTATAAATATCTTTTAAAATTGATATTCTTAGTGGTTTCTATACGCTAATTTATTAGTGTGTACATTAGAAGATATTATCTTAGACTATTCACTAAGTGATATTAGAAAAACTATTTTATCTAAATATATCCCAAGAATCATTTACATGCTCATTTGCGTAAGATTGACTACGCAAATTTTAAACTGATTGGAAATGCACTTAATACTGAATTACAGGGATTGAAAAACATTCTAAATAAAATTATAATTTTTGTCTTAATATATATTTGAAGTTATATTCAACAATTTTACAAATAAATGTTGATAAGATAAAATATTGTTTATCCTTTGACGTTCTAAGAACGAATTTGTCTTTGAAATATTTTCTGGGAAGTTTTACCTTCATTACCGAAATTACTTTTTAATGAAAACAAGGTAAGGTTCTCAATGACAACTCCTATTCAATTAACCGTTTTTAATTACACGTGGAAGCTGAAATGATATTATTTAGTAAGAAGTGTATACGTGAATTTCATATTTTGACCTATATATCAAATATATTGTTAATTAGACCGTATTACTAAGGAAAAGTAATTTCAACTTTGGACTATATAATGTATAGTTTGTTTTCGTAACTGTGATAGTACGTCTGCAGACACCTTTGAAAAATTGCAGTCTCCGCCAAAACTTTTGACGTTTACTGTACTTTTTCCGCTTGTCCCACTGTCCTTGGATTATTTTTTATATCTGGTTTCTTCATTGATCGATTGGAAATGATCAGATTTTCTGTACGTGCATGTACACGTTTCATGGAGATCTTTATTACTCTTCGGAAAACTAAGCGATCGTAAAAATTATATGAAATGATTGTTTGCGAGACAGAAATGGTTAAACTTTTTCCAGACCATAAAGTGTCTTTGTGATTCGAGGTATGATCGCTTTTTGAGTAACCGCGTTTCTTTTCTTTTTTCCTCGCCACTTCTCCCCGACGCCTTTTTTTACAACTGTTCGTGAAGTTTCCGATTTTTACAAGGGAGTAGAAACTTGTTTGTTTTTTACGATAGATTTGTACTTGTAATCAGCGCTGTAAATTATTTTACTTTTCTGCTATTACAATCGTTTGCGTTTTCATAACGAATATTGGATTCAAAATAAAAATATAGTATTGCAATTTTCCGTAAATTTATAGTTCTTTGTAATCTTTACCTCTTCACGCAATGTCTGAAGGTATAACAATCTACGCAGGTCTTCGTAAATCCAACAAATACAAAGAAAAAGAAAATAAAAAATAAAACTCAAAAGTTTTATAAAATCTTTTGAATCGTCAATACTTTTCTGACAAGTAAGCAGAGAGAGACAATTTTAAAAATCAAGAGAAGAGAACTGTTCCTCAACGCTTTTTGTAATCACTGGAGTAGCACAACAGAATCATTTCATCTAACGATGTTCCATTACATTTTCCACTTTTACGTTTTATACAAAAGGAATTTTCCGAAAGAACGCGTTACATCATCTGTAGAAAGCGTCATTCGGCTAATGTCGGAAAGCATGAACGATGGAAATATTCGAGTACTCGGGCGTCGAGAGAGGTGGATATGAGAGGGGTTTTAGGTTAAACTGGGATAAAATGGAATGAGTTACGTCATTTAGGTGCGATTAGAGAAGCGGCACCGGCATTAGGGGAGGGAGCGGATGATTAGAGACAAAGCGATCGCACGCGCGCGGCCACGCGCTATATACATGCCGGGCTTTGAAAATGCGCCGCTAAAAGTGAAATCTTGTAATGGCCGCACTAATTGGCTTATTGCTTTTAAACTTAATTGACAGTTTTACATGGCTTTTACGCAAACCATAGCCACGCTTGGAATTCGCTCGGAAATTCGCAGGAGAATTTAAAGAGATGCTTCTGATAATACATTTTTACTTTTAGTTCTACCATTAATATATAAAATAAGTATATGCAGGTGTATAAATTAGCAACACACTGTTGTCAATGCATTGGCACTTTGCTTTCTCAAACGATATCTCCCGAAAATTCTGGAACGATTCAACATATACTCTAACGCTCGTTGTGGACACAGGAATAGATGTCGTATGTTTTAGAACACTTATATATAGAAAAACATATAACAGATATATTTTTTATTATTAAGGAAGGCAGGGTGTCTCCCTTCTATCGTACATATATCATCAACGCAAACTAAATACTTTACCAAACTATAAAAGCAAAAACAAATAAAATGATTTTTTCTAAAAATGAGGTATTAAAATTAATATATTTTTCACGTACACTATAAATCTCACTTCCCGAATAGAATCTTTTTTTGTCTTCCTTGAAGATCAATAACGTCATTCAACCGCGCGTCCCCAAAGACTCGACAAAAGCAGCTTTTACATTCGTGATTCGGCGGAAAGCCACGAAATCACAAAGTCTTTGGAGAGGGGAAACACGCAGTCTCTCGTTCCCGCACGTATATCCCTGCGCTCCGACGTGTCTTCCTCTCCCTACCCGAGCGCATCATCGAATTCGCAAAATAAAACCGTCCCAGATCCGATAGCCGCGCGCGCACGCTGCAGACACGAATCGTCGGAGCAGAAGCAGATCGACTCTTTCTCTCTCCCTCTGCACAGTGCACTCGGAATATTGTTTTTCAAGCGCCGTTAACCCGATAAGGATCGGCCAATTCCCGCGGAAAAGAGCCGTAGCCGGGGGCGGCAACGGGCGGACGCTGACTCAATAAAGCCGTAATCCGCAATAGCTTTCGCCCGACATTCATTACGGGCGCTCAACAATGCCACTCGCTCGCGCCCAATTGCCGACGGCATTACAAAATCCTTGGTTGTTTGCGAGCCGCGCTCTCGCTCGTACTCCCGCTGAAAAGACACAAGCTGATTACGCGACGCCATTTGACTTTGAAGAGAAGGCGGTCGAGGAGGGGGAGGAGAAGGGGGAGCTTAATAAGCTTGGCGCGGGGAATTTTCGTGAGCTCACCTCGCTCCCCATTGATCGCGCACGCGCGCACATTTCGACTTGTGCGCTAGCTTTAGTAGCGGCGCAACGCGCTTTCAAAAGGGGAGTAGAGAAGTAGAAATTCTTTTTTCACTTTGAGGATAAAGGACGGCGCGGTGGCCTTATGATTCCTCGCGTGAGACGCGAGGTAGTGATTTTTTCTCCCCGAGGCATTGAGAGACGGGATGAAAGTGGTTTAAAAGGGTATATAGAATGTGTTTTGATGGGCGTAATGTGAGAAATTTTTCTCAATCTTTTGTGAGGAAATATTGCTCATAATTGGTAGATGTATAAATGCCCGATAGGCTCAATTTAATATCATCGTGATTAAGTTTTGGAACAGAACCAACGTTCTCTAATGCTTCATTTTTTGGAGGCATTCATTTAGGTGTTGATTGAAAATGTAGATATGGAAGGATACAAATATTTTAAATTGTTTCATGGAATTCCGTGGGGATACATTTAGAAATATGGCTTTATTATATTAGTTGAAGTCAGTGTTTAATTTGTTAGAGCTCTGAAACGAATTGAAAATCACAAATTCTATTTTTGTTGATTTAACAGTAATATAATTAGTGAAACTTCATTACCAGTTCTAAGCAAATGTTCTCATCTATATGATTCAAAGCATAAAACTTTCGCAATTTCGAAATAAAAACCAAACTCTACTCGTCTTTTTGGCGAACATTTTCCATAGGCATCGTTTCTTGATATCTTGGTATAAAAGGTGGAGTAAGAGGGAAAGATAAAAGACCAGCGCGAAAAAATAGCGAACGAGAAAGGTGAATAAATTTAAAGCTTAATATGAGCCTTTGTGGGAAAAGGTCGTAATGACGAAGTTTCTTAGAGGGAAAGTCATATACACTTAGATCAAAGATTTATTCTCATAATAACATCAATGTGTCATTCATGAAAAACTCATTTACAATTTTCTTTATCTTTTATCTTGATATAGAATTTTTTAGAAAGTATTAATTACTTACTTATAGCTAGTTTAAGCTTTGTAATTATGTATTTAAAATCTTTGCTAAATTTGCCTAATAAACAATGGCACCTTATTAGAGTTAGTTTTGTCTTGTATTTGTGACTTTGGTATTATTTGAAAACTAAATAAAGTAAAACATTATTTTATCAATTTTCATTTATCAAGTTGAAAATTTCAAAATATTAAATGAAAAGATGTTGACATAAAATGCAATATCGAACTGCTGACCTTATTAAATATAATTAAACTTTAATGAAGTAAAATTCACTATTCAGTACGAACATAAACAAGAATAGTCTAATATTTTATATATTTATTTCGACATAAAAGTTTAATCTTCAATGACACAGCAAATTCAAGCGTTCATTTATACCGGGGCAAATCTTCTGCAGGCGGAGTTAGACACGTAGGGCGCAAGATTATGCGTAACATGAATAAAACTAAAGCGTTAATTAAACTTTTCGAAAGTTATTACGCTTTTGAACAGTCGCCGAGGAGCTTCAATATATCTGACGTTATAATTTATACGAAGAACTATGTCCTCGAGCGGGCGCAGATCAGAAATATAAATCATCAAATAAAACCGTCTATCAACTAATTTTAAAGAATTAATTTATTGCGTTACTGGCTTTATTATTATTTTGAATGTTAGATCATTTATGATATTATTTATTGTTATTAACTTTTGACAGTGCTATAATAGAGTAGAGTTATACATCATCGATGATTTATGTCAAATATTAAATCGATTCAGCTTTATATAGATTTTAATTATTATAATAACAGTAGCAGATAGTAATGGGTTATTTTGTTGTTCTTTCATATATCAAAGATGATATGTGTTTGTAACTTGAAATTAAAAATTAACAAATTGCTAATATTTACTAATTTTCTGTACATGATTGCATTCTTCAAGATAACAATTATTTTTCTGAATCGACATTAATTTCGTCCATCTTATTATAATATAAATAATGCATTATTACAGCACTTATATATACAACATATAAAACATAATTAATGTTAAGCAAATATATTTGAATATAGAATGCTTGAATTTTAAATTAAACCATATTTTCAAATAACGTTTGAATTATTGACGAACTCTATTTCATCGCGAAATTTTGAACGAATTACCGTCTTCAAAAATTACACAAGGTTACAAAGTTTATTAACAGCCCACCTGTCAGACCATTTTCTTTCCCCCTTATTAGCTCCTGCATTAACATAATTTTACAAAACGTACTCCTCTACCATAGATTTCCCGACCCATCTCACGACCATTACCCCCTCACTATATATACACACTCGCACGCTCGGGCGCCAATTCAAATCGAGTGACAAATTCAAGTAGCGTAAGTTCCGCTTTACTCTCTCGTCCTCTCTCTATCTCTCTAGTCCTCTCTCCCTTCCTCTCACTTTCTCTGGTCGACATACACGCATATAGCTCTAGGTATGCGCAAAGTCGCACAGTGGGAAATCTTTAGTTGGAAATGAAATTCTCGCGCCGATGGATTCGCGCAGCGAACAAACCGCGGTAACTCTACCAACGTACTTGCATTTTGCGGGGATTCGTGAAAATATCGCGCTCATACACGCGAAACTTTCTTGCCAGCTCGCCTTCTCTCTCTCTCTCTCTCTCACTCTCTCTCTCTTCTGCATGCAATCGAGTATATATGCATACACATGTGCGAGTGCGCTGGCCTCCTTATAAGTAGCCTCTCGCGCGCGAGCGATAGGAGCTAAATCATAATTTCATTTGCCTCTTGACTTTCGACGCGGCACGAACTGCCATTAATTATTTCGCAAAGGCGGCCAGCGGAAAGAGGGGTGACGTAAAGAGAGAACGCAAGGGGCGCAGAAGAGACCGTGTAAGAGTAAGAATGAGAGAGAGAGAGAGAGAGAAGTGAGCTCCGAGTTGGAATAAGTTTTTGACTTTAAAGCACTGCCGTCGCCGTCGCCATTATATACGCTGGAATTTGTCGCACGCGGCTGCAAATATAAGCGTCGTTCTGACGCATACACATGCACATATATACATATATATGCACGGGTATAAGGTGGACGTTTTTGATGAATTTCGCTTGCCACGAAGTGTATTTTTCAGTAGGTGGTTGAGCTTTACCTTCATATCGGTACCCGCGAGGATTATTTACGAGGGAGGCTGCGGCGCTACGACGGTGATGGCGGCGTGGTAGCGGCGTCGGCGGTGGTAGCGGAATTTTCCGAGGCGCGTAATTGCCGAAAGTAGAGAAGGGGGGCCCGTCGAGTGTACTTCTACTTCATTGAGTTCGCGCGCGCCCTTCTTTCTTCCATATTCCTCGGCAGTGTTTGTAGCTCTTGCAACGAGCGTTGAAGGGACGAGAAAGCTGTAGGGGATACCTCTCTCTCTCTCTCTCTCTCTCTCTCTCTCTCTCTCTCTCTCTCTCTCTATCTCTCTCTTTCTCTCTTTCTCTATCTCCCTCTCTCCCTCTTTCTCTTTCTCTCTTGCTGTATGTGCGTGCGTATGTTGGCGTCTGTGTACGTATAGAGTGAACCACTTTTTTGGAAATAGAGAGAAGCGGGTTACCGGGTAGCGGGCTAATTGCCGTTGGCGAGTAAGGGCGTTTGATGTAGCGATGATTCTTTCATGTTTGTCACATGTTTTTGTTTTTTTTTTTTTTCATGGAAGAGTGGCTTGTTTTGAGCGAAGGATTATTCAATCGCTTTTTGGCTTGCAGAGCTTTTTGAAAAAAATTCAAAACGTTGAGCCTGAAGTGCACTAGGAGTGAATTTGTAATTTGCGTACACATACAATCTTCAAAAACTACAACATCTACAAAGTTTAATATGACGTTTATATAGAGTTTATTATTTTTATGCTTCTTTTGGGCTGGGTCTTTTCCTTATTATATTTTCTGAGAAATAGAGAACGAATTCCGAAGAATACCATTGATTTCATCAAAATATTGCGCTTGTTGGTTTTTTCCTCTCTTAAAAAAATGACGTCCGGATGTTGTAAAGCATTTAAAGATTGAATTTGAGGTCTGAATAGAATAAGATAAACACCTGCTATGTTTAATTTTTTTTAATTCAAATTGCAAACTCAAGTATTTCAAAATAATTAAAATAAAATCTTATATCTTATATTATATATTAAAGTGCTTGATTTCAGTCGTCGGCCTCACTTTTTGAAATCATTCACTCACTCGAAATATCTAACTTTTGATTTCTATATAACTTTCAATATTTATAAAAATCTTCTAGTATATTAAAGGGCTTTATGTCAGTCGTCGGACTCACTTTTTGAAATCATTGTTACACTCGAAATATCTCAGTTTTGATTTCTACAGAGGCATTAATCAATAATAAATAAATAATAATAAATCTTCTGGATCAATCTATCCAAGCGACCAAAACTGTGTGAGAAATTTTCACTAGTAATATATTAAAATTAGACAAAAAAATATGTTTATAATCTCAAAAACAAAATATGACCTGCGAAGCTTATTCTTAAAAAATTTAGCGTTATGTCGCTTTTGCCTTTGTAAATCATTGTTCTAGATGTCTAAAAGGTAAAGTTTAAACCATTACAGTTTTTGGATTGAATCATTCGTTATTTAACTTTATTTATTAAAAATTATTGCCTTTATTCTCTCTTCATAAAGAAATTATTAGCAAAAACACGAAATTGAAAGAATAAATAATAATGAACTATTTGAATAAAGTTCAACAATTCAAAAATAAAATAATATCACATAGCATACAGAATTTGACAGAAATATTGTTTTTGTGTAACATCCAATTATATTACTGTCAAGTTTTCCTCGCAAAATAACAAATTATTAATAAACTTTGTTATAGGAAAATTTCGTTGTTTTTTTGTTTTCTGCTAGCGTATTCCCGTGTCCACATTTACGCGCGTAGGTGCACTCATATTTCTGCGAACAGGGTATCGGAAAATTGCAGATTCGTGTCTTTGATGTTGGGAAACATTTTTTGGACGCTAACATGTAGAAAAATATATGATAGCCCTGCGAAATGTTTGATTCTCGTAATATGACAAAACTTTGCTATTTCAATACCTCATATGATTTAATCTGCTATTGAATAGTATTGATTATATATATTTATACAATAAATAAGGAGAAAATTAGTTACAAAACTTCATTAATTTAATATAACAATGTGTAGTAATATAATAACAATGAGTGATATTTTAAAAAGTTAATCATAACAAATAATATATAATGTATGATAAATTTATATATGTATAGACGAGAATCCGGCAAGGCAAATCCGGGAACGTAACGAGGCTGTATGAATATCTGAATGTTATGTATATGAGGGAATCTACAAAACTATCACTTTTTGTGTTACGAAACGGTCGAAATGTTTTTTAGAAGCACACTTATTATTTAATTGTTTTTTTTCGGTCTTGATACGTTAAATTATGTAAAAATAATGTTGAATAAGTGAAAAAACTTTCGTGACAGGAATGAAGCTTTGTTTACTAAAATAATTTTTAAAGAATGCTCAAAAATTACGGTTTTTCAAATGTCAGTCATTTTTCCAGAAAAAATAATTCAGCAATTCTGAAAAAACAGAAGTAAATTGATAACGAGAGTATTCATTTACGTATCCGATCTAATTAGCAGCCAGATAATCTGAGCTGCGATTTGACAACAGCGCATGCACGCTAGGACCAGCGACGAAGAAAGAACCGAACGGGATAGGGTAGATGTCCCTATTAGTGTGGGTTTAAGAAACTTCAGTTTTGTCGCATAATAATACGCTATTTAAGCTGTCTCAGAGATTCCAGACAGGTTTATATTGATAATAAAACTAATAATCTACACGAAACAATTTTTT
>UXGD01005273.1:0-14851 GCA_900474315.1 Torymus auratus
CAAGACAAGATTCTTGACACCACAATTTTGATATTGTATCGAAAACTGTATATAAATATTGTATCGATTATTGTCTTTAATATTGAGACAAGACAATACAATATCAAGAGTAATCTTGCTATAACCTTAATAACTTATGGTGTTATCGGGCCTTTCGAAGTTAAAGACCTCATAGCTAACTAACTCCGGCCGGAGGGCAGAAAAAAATATTTTAATCCTAAAATAGTTTATTGTGTACCAAGGGCATAAAGTGGGCTTTTTTAGACCGAGTGTAGAGTTTGCAGTAGGGGAAGGTGGGGCAAAAATTTCAGTTACATACCTAACTTTCAGTTAAATCATATTTAAATTTCAAGACATCTGCAATATACTTGTACATAAATTTGTTTTCTCTTATTGTAATGAATTTTAATATATTATCATTGAATTTTAATGGTATTTATATTAAGTATTGAAGTATTCTTAAAATTCAGTAACATTTGTAGCTTAAAAGATTCTTGAATTTAAGGACATTTTTAACAGTAAATCATTTAAAAAGGTCTGAAACCCAATCTCATCGAAATTTTCGTGTTCGAATTTGAAAAAAAAACTTATTAATACATAGCTACTCGTACAAAATATTAGCTCATCTTATTAAAGTTGCAGTACCTGCAGTTTAAAACCTTAAACATCCTTCGAAACCCAATAATAATTTCCCATCATTTCGTCAATTTCGATGCTTCTCCAATCATATCTCCCGAAAAAGTCGTAAACAAAAATCCGACTTCAAAGACGGCGAAGAAAGTCGTCGAAACAGCGCTGAGCCAGCAGTACTCCAACCTCAAATCCTTCGTCTCCGCGCGCGCTCAAAGACATAGTCATTGCAGAGCAACTCTCGGGCCCCCTTTACTACCCCTCCGATCAAATCTCATCCCGCTGCTCGAAATCCGCAAAAATCAATATAATCCCCTTAGCCCTCGGTCGCCTCTATCACCCTCACTACTCACCTGGTCAGAGCCTTGATTTCCGCCGGCAGCCGCTGGATCTCGTTATCCGACAAATCCAGAAAGGTCAGACTGCTCAACGAGAGCAGCTCAGCGGGCAGCTCTCCCAGCCGGTTGTTCTCCAAGTGCAACTCCTGCAGCTCCGGGAAGCTGTGTGTATATATATACGGCCGCATTCAAAGAGCATGGAAAAGAGAGAGAAATAAAAGGCCATATAGAGCGTTGCTGCTGTTGCACTGCTATACACACAAACACATAGCTGTATGTAGAGGGAGAGAGTGTAGAAAGACACGCGAGAAAGGCCGCGCGTGCGCGCACGTACGCAATTAATGGACGAGATAAATCAGACGAGAGTGAAGAGGATTTATGGCGACGTATACACACACGCGCTCTCGCTGAACTTTCGTGTACATATAGCGAGGCGGGGGGAAAAAGCGTAGTTAACCCGCGGGACGAAAAAAGGCGCGCGCGCGACGGCTTTTGCGAGGAAACTTTAGTGTTTCGAGATTAACGACTTTGCAACGAACAGCAAGCGAGCGGATGACCCAAAGCGAGCCTCGGCATATATCCTTTTGTTATTTTCCAAAGTTTTTAATTGCGAAATCGACGATATGTGTGTTTATACGGAGCTTTAGCGGTGGACGACACGTTATTACGGCCTGGAATGCCGATCATTGCCGCGGACTTTGTTTGTGCGTGTGTGGGTGGGTGGGTGGCGATTTATCTCGTGTTTTCGGCGCGGCGGGGAGAGAAAGCTATCGGAATTAACGGGGGATCAATGGGACCCTCGTGTGTTCGTTGAAACTACGGTTTTGCGCGCCGTATACTGGCAGCTCCGCGTGCCGCGTGTAATCTATGCGGCCAACTATTGTAGTTCGGCTATTGTGGGATTTTTCGCTTGGGATTTCCGGGGGTAGTATGTATTAGGTAAATGTCGGTGTCGACACGGTTTTCGGTGTTTTTGGGTTGCGAAATGTTTTTGTCGAATTTTAGTCGTTTATATATTTTATATTTTAATTCGATTGATTTTATTAATATAATTAATCTGTAAAATTTGATGTCATCGTCAAAAGGAGATAATCTTTCAAACGCCAGATACGGAAAATGACGTCGATATATAGGGTAAATTTTATAAACACAATTTTATTTTTCCAAAATATCGAGATCACTGCATATTAAAAATAAATCCAAGTGAAATTTTATTCAAAAAGTCAATTTCTATATTAAAACATTTTGAAATTGTGGTTTCACAGACGTTTTCTGTATTACGACGAGCCAACTATTCTATATATAGGTATTCGCGAGTTTCGATATTATTCTGTTGCGAAAAATTTTTACACGAAAAGAGCGTCGGAAAATCCACGTCGTAATCCTTATAGATATAAAATGCGAATCAAAACTAGCTTTCAAATTTACGGTCTATATATTTTTTTAGAACAAAATTTTTATATTCAATTCGCATTTCAATGAGAAAGTTACCACGTAGGTTACGCCAATGTCGAAAAAATCATAAATTTTATTATCAATCGAGCTTTTAATAGCATATTTTAATAAAGCGCTCTCATTCTTCTCTATCTCCCTTTCACGCCCGGCTTTTATAATCCACTTTAATAAAAATTTTCACCATCTGAAATTAATTTAACGCCGCCGTTTACAGTTTATAATATGACGTTTTATAGACTTTAAAAATTCCATTATTTGTGGAAAAGTTTTCATTTTATTAAACGCGTAATATATTGCAATAATTTTTTTAGCGCCCTTCAGGTTTAGAAAATAAAAAGGAAAATATGTTTACAAGTTCGGCAACGCGAATGTAAAATTGTTAGAGTCAAATAACAATCATTGCAAGGTTTTATAATACAGTAATATTTGTCTGACAATTCTCCGAGCAGTTTAAAGCGAGCTTTAAAAAATATAATATCAGAAACACTTCTAACGGTTTACGAGACATTTTATTGCATTAAAATTCCTTTATATATCGGAACAGAATATTTATAAAGTATACAGACAAATTCTACTGAATCATTTAAAAATAACACACCTCTTTTGCTTTGAAAACGTTCATACGATCGTTAAAAATTAAATAAATATCGCGTATTATATTTTAACTTTCTACTGCCGTTTATTCGAGTATACACACAAACCTCAAATCTCTAATAATAGAAAAAAAGCTCTAATTTTCAAACGAACCCCTTCATCGAACTCCGCCTTTGTAAACAAATCTAAATTCAATGATTGGAAACACGAGACAATAAAATACAATCTTCCTCCGCCTCATTCTCTAATTTCAATCGCTACCTACATTTCCCACCCCCGAAACTTTTCCATTACGCGTAAATCCCGCCCTAAACACGGGGTGCACGGCCCGAACTATTTTCACGAATGCGCGCGCGCGCGCAACTCGGAACTTTTAATTAAACAACTTATTCCGACTCTCTCTCTCTCTCTCCTCGTATCATCAAATACAAATTTCACAGTCCCTCTTCCTCCTGCCGTTCCAAGAAAGTTAATACAAAACCGCTGCTCCAACTAATAACCCAAGTGCTGCTGCTGCCGCTCGGCTAAAATTCAATCGGCAGTCATAGTGCGCTCGCACTCGCGTCGAAAATCCCTCGGCTAATAGAGCGCGTCTGGGGCCAAAGTTCCCGACTGCATACCGACGCCACGCGGTACAATGAACCTCCGTGATACCGCGTTTCCCGTATAATTGCGAAAGACTATATAGTAGTGTATATACATATAAATATACGTAAGAGGTGTACGTATATATGTACCTGAGGAGGATCTTGAGGTTGCCGTCAGCGCGAGCCAGCTGATTGTGGCCGAGGAAGAATTCGCGGATGCCAGTGCCGTAGGCGCGCACTGCGTCTGGCAGTCGAGATATCCCCGTGTTGCTCATGTCCAGTCTTGTAGGGGTCGGGTGATGGTTTGGTTCGGAGATGTTGCTGCTGCTAACGTGATGATGATGATGCTGTTGCGGTGGCGGCGGTGTCTGGCATGCCTGTAAGAAGAAGACGAAGTTTTTTGAGGTCTGTATACGTGGGCGAGGAGATTTGTCGGCTCGTTATTTTTGGATTGGGGGAGATTAGGAAAAGGGTATCTTTTTTGCGTTTTTTTTTTATGTGGTGGAAAATATTTGTGTCTGGAGCGAGGTATTAGAGGGGTTTGGCAAAGGACGAGGATATTGATGCTGAAGAATTAGGGAAAGGGTTTACTGGGGTAAGGATGTTTCATTAAAAGATCTAATAAATGTACGTGAAAGGGTGAAAATTAAACTTTATTGTGGATAACCTTTATTTCATGATTTTCGATGAAAGGCTTAAATTTATTTGTTAATTAAATTTCCCTGAAAATGTAAAGAAAAAAGTGACGAAAAATTTATTTGTCAGTATTTATCGGTTGATTTTCGGGCACAAATTTTAATTTATTTATGATATAGGAGTATTTCATCTTCATATATTATTGAAATCAGTTATGTTTCTCATTTGTTCCAGTTTTGACAATCTCAATAAAAAAAAATTCGTATCTATGATATTGATGACTATATACCATCACAATATTCAACCCAGCTAATAATAAAATTCTAATTTCAATTCTCGTGTGCGAATACGTGAGCTATCAGTCGACTCTCCATACGAAATCTGCTGATTCACCTGTACTGCAGGATCACGGCGCACTCGAGTAAAGCAGATTAGCGTCAGATTGACGCAAGATTTTCCAGGCACTTTATACCCGAACGCAAGAGCTAATAGCAGATTTCTTCCTCTACGGAATAATTTCGCGGCGGGATTATGCTAAGCGACGAGGATAAGGTAAACTGTAATTTTCATCGGGTGCGGAGATGTGGCTAATGTCGAGGATTACTGCGACCGGTGAGTAAAGTCTCCTTCTTTTTCGCCCAGATTTATCATATCGATTGAATCGAAGTAATCGGAAAAAAAATAATTTTTGAACTCTTATTAAATTCCTCTTATCGCTTCGATTCGTCGTTCTCTTATTCGTACATTTTTACGAGCACCACATCGATATTTTGGTATATCAGCGTTCGATGGAAAAGCGAACAAAGTCAAAATCAACAGTTTAAAACAAAAAATAAAACGTCGCAGGTTACTTCTCTCAATAGAACTTCTATATCAATAACTCCCACAGAATATCTATTGTTTGCAAACCTTCGAGTAATTTAATCGATGGAAAACCAATATCTCCGGCCACCTCGAAAAATTGATATTTACTTTTTTACACAATCCCGTTTACACCCGATACGCGACATGACATATACACACACATAGTCTCTATTTCCATTTGTTCTCGATAGATTTTTCCGAAATCGAAAACACTATTTCAACGCACATATAAAACCTTCATATATACACCCTCTTGCCAATTCGAAATCGCATTGTAATTAGCTTTTCTTCCACCCCTCTCGGGCCCGATCAATCTACCCTCCACGTTGGCCATTTTAATTAAAATTCAGGGAAATTCGATGTCGCTCTACGCAAACAAAAGCAAATCACACCGTCGCGCCATATTTTAATCCACCTTCTCCTTGCAAATGAAATAAACCGACGCCGCGCAACACGACTCCTATATATATACACATCTGCGCGTTCTCCGGAATAAGTCAATTGAAAAATTGCGCAAAAACAAAGACACCGAGCGACGCTCACGCGCACCACCTGCGGATTGCGCCGTAGAAAAGCATGACGCGGTGCAGTATACCGCTCTAAATAAATGAAAAGCGCACGCGGGGTAGCATCGGAGTCAGCGCTATTTTCTCCGTATAATGAATTCACTCCCTCCCTTGTACCCTCCATTCGTTAAAGAAGAGAGTGGATAAGATATATATACCTCGATCTCGAGCGAGTCCGTCTCCATCGTGGCATCCGGCTGCTGGCTACGCCCGCGCCTACACCTACCACTCTTCTCCTCCTCTTCCTCTTCTTCCTCGTCGTCGCTGTCCTCGGCAGCGCGGAGTTCTTCGGCAATGGCGCGCAGCCGCCCCATCTCGTGATAATTAACCCTCCTTTCTTCGCGAGAAGTATGGCAATTAGCCGGCGAGCAGCGCAATTTTTCAGAGCCTCGCGCTGGGGGTTGATTTAGAAAAATAGACGGCTAATGCCGACGCTCACTTCACTCGCTCGCTCGCGAGTTTCTACTGCAAATTGAATCGCGAGGGGGGAGCGGGGGTGGGTTGTTCAATCTCGCTGAGTGGAGAGGGCGTTTTTCCGGTTGAAAAAATTTCACACCCTGGTGGTAGTGGTGGATGCTGCTTCTTAGTCGACCCTCCCGCGAGTAGTGCGTAAAAAATGTGTATGAGGACCGCTCTGCAAGTTATACCGCGTGCCCGTTTTTGCGTATATATATGAAGATTTTTTAATTCAGCTGAGTGCAAGTCCTGGATCTGTGTATTGTTCGTAATTCGACGCTTATTTACGATGATTCGCGTGTCGGAGCGGTAGAGGAGAGAGAGTGAGTGAGATCGTATGAATGAACGGCGTGATAGGTTTGAGAGCGCGCGCTGTATACACGAGCGAGGAGTGCCGTGCGGCGTTAACTTCTATTTACGGCGAGTTGGCGCCTCTCTCTCTCACTCGCGAGCGCACGCGTATATACAGAGTGTTATTAGAATCTTATCACGCAGAGGGCTATTAGAGTTGTACAATCTCGATGACGTTGGTGTGATGAACCGCGCTGTGTGTGTATGCGTGTCAAAGTGACTTTTGAGAGATGATTAATTTTTTTCTTTTTTAGTTTGCATGATTCAGGTTGCGTGAGGGAGAATAAGCTTTTTTTTAGTGAATGAATCAAATGTAAATGCTTTGTCATATAGATTTTCTAATAAACTTAATTGAAAATTGAATAGTAATTAAATTTTGCGGTTTATTGTTAATATTACATGAGTATGGATAATCCTATTGAATCTGTATTAAACAATAGCAAGGGGAACATTACATTAGAGTTAAACGAAATAGCATTTACATTGTTAAGCTTGATACTATTATAAACCGATTATAATGCTAGACTATATATTCAATCAATTTGATGATTAGATCAGAGTACAAAAGCGAACGATTTAATATAAATTGAATGGCGATCTTTGTACAAATCCTGTATATATTTTCATGCTAATGAAACAACTTATTTGAAAAATCCTCACATCTCACGTATATCTTCACATCAAAGAATAAATTTTCCCATTGAAACCCATCCCTCATTAAAATTCAAACTCCACCCCATAAATCCCTCTCTCCACATATACACACACACGACCCTCGACACCAAAGCCCTTCTCCAATTTCGCGCTCTCTCAAAAGAAAAAGAAAATAAGACCAACAACCAACGGCCATTCATCGACAACCAACGACAACGACGCTTCCCTCCTTACACTCGCGTCGATTTAAATCGCCGGCATACGTCTCCCTAAACACGTCGACGCGTACTATAGAACCAATAGCCTGCATTCCCGAGCGACGTACCCACAGCGGTGGTACATACATACAGCATGCAAAAAAGCTATGTACCTTATATATTGTATCTCCGCAGCTGCAGAGACGTTACTACTATACTACTACTACGGGAACGAGTGAAAGTGTGTACCCAGCCG
This sequence comes from Torymus auratus, assembly GCA_900474315.1. NCBI lineage: Eukaryota > Metazoa > Arthropoda > Insecta > Hymenoptera > Torymidae > Torymus > Torymus auratus. Next base: position 7,585 of record UXGD01005273.1, read on the forward strand.
TTGTTCCTTCCCCGTTTTTCATCGGCTCCTCTCCTACGCGCGAATCTAGCGCAAGCGTCACGGAATCCCGATAAATCAAGGCTAAACCAGCCGAGCGCGTCTCTCGCTCCCGCGCGGCTGCATTCTGTACTACGTCTTCTATATTGTCTCTTTCTCCTATTCTCCCAAGAGAGAATGCCAGAGAGACGATTACACGCGATTGGAAATGCGAATTTCCCCGGCTTTAATTGCGACTTGGATTCGCGCGCGATATTGTTGTTATTACTTTTTGATCAGAGCGGTATAGTCGGTCGCATTAGCTGCGCGCCGTCCATCGTTTTTAAAAGGCGATTATTGCCGATTCAGGCGCGCGCGGCATTACTTCCAGGGCTGATTGACGCGCGAATGAATCTTTTGAGCGCGGCGATTATGTACACGCGATTGATTGCCATCGACGTAGCACTGGAGATCGGTGCAGCAAACTGGACTGTGAAAATGATTTTATTTTTTTTTTTGTTACGTTTTTGCAACGCGCTTTTGACGTTCGATTACAGCGTCATTTCGGTCGGTTCGTGCGGATAAAGGCCGATTTGTTTGATTAAAAGTTCGAGGAAAAGCTGTGGAGCGTGAATATATAATTGCATCGAGATGTTACGTTGTAATGAGAATTTAACGCGACATCGTAATGAAAAGTAATTAAGAAAATGTGTAATTTAATTTCGTAATAAAGGTTTTGTAAATTTTATACAGGGTAATACGGTTTTATATAAGTTATTAAAATTTAATATTGTTAATTATTATTTTAATATAATTAGTGTACTCGCTCAAATGCGAACTGATCTGTACATTTATATTCGCGAGTAAAACGTTATTAATCATTATATATTTCAACTAATGGTTAAACTAAAAAGTACATAGTTTCTCGTTGTACTGCAATCCGCTTATTGTGTATTTACATAGACGAGCGATACTTATCAAACAATATCAAATATCATCCTTTATATCGTTCTCATCAAAAGCATAATACTCGTTATTCGTACAATCGCCAATAAACTTTAAAATATATATATTTGAACTTTAGCTTTACTCAACCTCGATGTAGGTACGTAAAATACGTATATACACAAAAGAAAAAAAAGACACACATTATACAAGACGCACTCCGATATTGCGCAGTATAAAAAGCATCCGAACCCGGCCAGACGCGCGTATATACTTTATTTACCCGTAAAATACGCATTCGCATCCGCCTCGTGCTCGCTTTTAATCAATAAAGTCAATAATTTTCGCTCTCTTTTCTCCCACCACTATAATTCCCCGCAGTAATTCTCACAAAGAATTCCGACGCGCCTGCGCTCGCGGTTTCCCTCCACCTCATTTTCGCGAATAAATTTTATCGAGAAATATAAAAAAAAACACACGCACTCGCTACTCTCCCGCATAAATAATATCCATCGGGTGATCGGAGACTCGCTTCACCGAGTCAACATCCATCTCGAGAAATCCTCTCTCTCTCCCTCTTTATACCGTCCTATATACAATCCGCTTGCTGGCTCTTCGCTCAAAGACGCGCGCTCCGGCTAATCATCCATTCGGCTCGGCTCCGATCAATCCGTCATTGGCTTCCTCCTCCACCACTACCACCAGCACCTCCTCTCTGCGACACACATTCAGGGCTCAAGATTTCCCCGACCCCGCGTAGTATCTATATATATTATAGAACGACGTATACCCAGCACTGTCTCGCAGAGTTACACACAGTCACACACATATATACACACTGTGGGAGTGTAGGGGAACACGAAAGTCGCGGACGTTCAAAGGGATCCTTATTCTCCTTTGTCGCGCTCTCTTTCGATAAGATTCGACGACGTTTCGCTCATACGGCGAAAGAAGTAATATAAGCTTTCTCTCTCTCCCTCACTCCGCGAAGACGTCTTCTCCTCCTCGCTCATCCGATCAAAGACTCGCGGGGGATCGAAAGCGGCGCGGAATTGAAAGGGAGCTGCCTGCAGCGAGGCCGGTAAGAGATGGAGGAGAGACAGTCAGCTGCGGGGTACATCCGGACCGTAGCACCACCGTCGCCGCGACGGCTGCTGCTGCTGCTCCTTCTGCTCCGGCTCTTAATTTTCCTTTGTCCCATTTTCTTCTCTCTCACTTCTTTCCTCGATTTATAATGAGCTCTCTCACTCCCGAGTCCTTTCGTCCTTTGTTAAAACTTATAGATTCTCGCCTGCGCGAGAACGCGAACTATATATAGGAGAGAGGAGTTCTCCTGCGAGGCCGAGGCGCCAAGCCTGACTGTCTTATACCTCTATCGCGTGTATGTGCGGAAGGACACGCGGAAGAAGAGGGATCCCATGAGCGCGCCGGACGACGACACGCTGGACGCACAAAGCGTCATCGTTAGGACGGCGGCTGTCGTCTCGCACGTATATTTGTGTGTGTTAGACACGTATATATATGTACCGGGAGTCGATGATAACGGTAGCAGGCGAGCGCAATAAAGTGTCCTCGCGTGTGTGTATGTGTCGCTGGAGGACATGACGTCTCGCTTTTTATTTTCTGTTATATAGAGCTACCGGTGTGTATATAGTATATATGCGAGCGAGAGGTTTCTTTTTAATGGCGTGGGAGGAGGTGTATATGGATGGAAGGGGGGAAAGGTTGCAGAGTGCTGAAATGGGGAGTTTGCTGAGCGCGCAGCGGTTTCCGAAGTGTTAAGTCATATAAGTGGTAACGGAAGGAAAATGTTTGGACGGAGATGGAGAACGTTAGGTTCCAACGATACGTGCAGCTTAGTTTGTGGTATCTTCAATTTGATACCTATATGTAACGAACACTTGCTGTTGTTTCAAAATTTTTAATTATTCATGCAAATAGTGTGCGATGTAATCGACAAAAAGCTTTTTATTATATACGTACCCGAAACAATCACTTTTCTGCAGTGTACACTCGAGCGGCACTCGTCGCCCATAAAAGCAGAAAAAAAAATAACAGAGAGAACACAATGCGCATTATATACTTTTTCCATTGAAAATCCCACGACTCCCACGACGCGCGATCAATCGCGCTTTGTCCTCATAAACGCTCCTGTTGTTTCTTCCTTTCTCTCTGCCTTTTTTGTGTAGAACACGGCACAATTCGCATTGTAATCGTCGCGGTTGATTAAGCTTTACGGTGAAATACTGTGGAAAATACGACGCCCGGCGCTACGTCGTATAGGATATATAGGTACAGCACACACACATCACATGTCCGCGGTGCGTGGTATAGCGGCGAGATGCCACGCGTTCCTGAGCCCGCGTCAACTGCGCGTCGAATGTGTAACGTACACCGCTACATGAGAGCTATATATAGACGCATATATATCCCGGTTTCGTGTATGTACACCGTCTCGCGTGCGCACTGATATGATTATAGCCTGTGAGCAAAGTGCACATAGCTGTTTTCGTGGGTGTGTATGTCTATACGCAAGCGCGAATGGTGATTTAGTCAATAATTGAATGGGATTTTAAATAAACGAGTGGTGAAAAATTTGCTCGGAGAGTTTGTTATACTGTGCTTTGGTGAATTAATAAGTCGATAACATGAAAATTTCTGCTGCTATACGGTGTTGGCAAGCGACTACGAGTAGTACAAGGCGAAGGATATATAACCAGACCGTGAATCGATAGTTGCATGAATATGCATGTTCGTATTATTATTACAAAGTTAAATAAAGCTGGTCCTATATATGTTCCTATCGAGTCTGTAAATACGACAGAGCTTCTGTATACATATGTGCGCAGTAGGATGGGATTACGTAATAACTGAAAAGCTAAGCATAAAAGGTAGAATTGGTAATTGTGAAAGAGGATTTGGCAAATCCTTCGAGCGTGTGTGTCGATTCGACGCTTCGATATACCGTGACAAAAAAAAAGTGTTAATTCATTAACAGACTTTTAATTGCGGCTTCGGCGCCTCGCGCGCGAGATTAAATATTGTATTTCGGCCAAAAGGACGCATGAATGGCCCGGATGAATATAGGCTTTGCCTCTTCAATAGCTTTTATTTTTCCGTGTGTTCCGCGCGCGCTCGTTTGATCCGTCAGATATTGAAGATTTAATTAAACCAGTAGAGAAATATAGGCTATCTACGTCTCGTCACGTATATATAAAAACCACTATTTCAAAAAATTCTCGATATTTCTATCTCTATCTTTTTTTTTCTTTTTTTTTAATTACTTACTCGAAATTATACAATTTTACAAGTTATATATGTGTCGAGAGCATAATAGTTCGGAATATTATTTTAGGGATTCCCGGTATACATTCGGCATTTATCCTCTTTACCACGACCACCAGTATTAACTCCCGCGCGCGCTTTTGTAGGCCGCGCGCATTATACCCGTGTATATAGCGTACTATAGCTACAATTTTTTACAGCAGTCGTCAGCAGCTACAACAACGCGAGCTTGCTAATGTAGCTCAACTTTCGTGCGCAGCGCGGCTGCCACGAGTTACATTAAATTTTAATTCAAACTTTTACAGCGCGTCAACACGCATGATATAACGGATTTTCAGAATTTTTCGCTCGCTATACCACGTCGTCGTATATATGAAACAAATACTCGCGGCGCGGCTTACATCGTTTTTCAAACGGCGCTATTTTTCAGAATCTTATAGCTCTAGAGAGAGAGAGAGAGAGATCAATGTTGACCGTTCAATTTTCCGAAAAATAAATGCCCCGCCGTTACTCCGCACGCCCGCGCGGCAGGGGATTTTGCGCGACTTCAAATTCCAAAGTCGCGGATTTATATACGTGCGCGTCGTGTCTATAGCTATATACCGAGAGTTACGCCGGTTCCTTTTCAACCCGATTCATCCGCTTCAGCCGCGCACGTAGTGTGTGAGTGTTGCATAATGGGGATTTTACGTTTTATTCCCCATAGATCCATGCGCGCACCGCGTCTCGTTCTTCTTTTTTTTTTTCAAAATGTATATATTATATACCTATACGTTCGAGCCAGCTTTTAAGTCTTTATAGCGGCAATATATTACCCGCATTATGTATATAGTATGCGGAGGCGAGCAGTGGGGTATATGGTACACAGGGGGAAACTTTTGCCTTTTTGCTCTTATCTCGTTCGGGGGAGTAAGAGCTTCGGCCCCGCAGCAACTTTATATGCAGGCTAACGAGTAATTTTTCGAAAACAAACTTTGGTTTTAGTCGGCTATTCATGAAACCTAAAAACGAGAACAGCATCTGTCGATTGCACTCTTTCACGCTCGCGCATACATATAGCTATACATATCTACACATATATGTCTAGAACAAACGAAATCGGCCTTGTTTTTTTCGAATCAGGAAAAAAAAAACGATACACGCCAGAGAGTCGCCCCGGAGCGTAAATTAAAGCCGAGAAATTATACATCGCGCACTATAGTGTACACACACACACATATACATATATATACGCTACAGCGTTTTCCCCTTCAATCGCGCAACATTTTTTTCTCTCCACCGAAAACAACGATGGAAAAAGCACGCGTAGCAATGAAACGCATTGGCACCAATTAAAACGGTTTTTTTCCTTACACATTCCGGCCGAACCCGCGCGATCGGCATCAGCGTTTACACAAATCGATCGCTACTCGTTAACCAAAATAAAAAAAAAAAGACCCGCGAAAAGGTAAAATAAAACACAATTATTTTTCCCCAGCGGTGAACGCGCGCGCGCCGAAAGCTCGAGCGCCAGGCGACGAGTATACGCATACATAAACCTTCCAATTAACGTGAAAGCCCTTTGAAAAAAAAAATCTCTCTTTCGCGCGCGTAATTCGGGGTACGAGAAAGGGACCAGAAACACACAAAACCATGTCTCGCGAGTATATATACATACGATATATATACAATAATAACTGCGGGGCTCGGCTGTGCATTATAACACGTACAGCCGCGCTTATTAAACCCCGCGCGCGCAGCGCGCAAAGCTAATTACGATCCCTCTCGCGACGACGACGACGACTCAATTAACTACCTCGCACAATACCCGACGATATTCTCTTCCCGCGCAATATATATCTCTCTCTCTCTCTCGCCACTCTCTTTCACACTCGCGCGTTAGATTAAGAAACGCGTCGGATTGAATTTTTACGCGGCGGCTGCAGCTTGGTGTGCTATAATACCGCGCGAGAAAAAAGCATCAGCCGTTGCGAAATCCTCTCTCTCACCACCACGCGCCTGCCCCTTTTATGCAAACGCCTTTAGCGCGCTCGCGGTAAACCCTCCCGAGAAATTCATATCCAATATCAATTCAAAGAATCTCTAAGGAGCCGAGAGAGAGAGAGAGAGAGAGAAGGTATATATAATGGGTATAAGGACCGGAAAGACGGGGCGCGACGGAAGTGCAGCGCGGCCTTTCAGAGATTGGATGTGCGCCCCTCTGAGAGAGGGAGAGAGAGCAGCATCAAAAGGATATCTTTCGGCGGATGCGCGAGTCGATGTTTTTCGGGGCTATATAGATAAGCGCGCGAGAGCGAGGATCCCCGCATCTTTCTCTCTCTCTCTATATGTGTGCTGTGGAAGTAGAAACCGCGGATTCGCGGTAGGTCTCTCCCGCCTCTTTACCTCTATCTCTATGTATTCGCGGCGGAGAGATGAAGGAAATATTCGCACGGCTGGTAGAAGAGAGAGATGATCATTGCGGCTTGCGGGCACATAGATGAAAATGCACGGGTGAAAGATTATTGGAGGCGGCGGTCGTCGCTTCTGGCTCGCGCCCGCTCGTTTCTTTCTTCTTCTGCTATATTTGCCGCTCTGCGGGTCAGGAGAGTAAGGTCTAGGATTTATTACGTGGCTGCTGCTGCGGGTATGTTTGAGGGAGCGAGGCCATACCCCGAAAGGTGCGCGGAAGATGGAAATGAGCTGCAAGCGCGCGGGTATGTTTTTAATGAAAGCACGCGGGTGTATGAGGGCCGCGCGGAATGATATATATACATTTTGTTATTTGAGCGAGAATTTACATGGAAGCGATGAAGATGAAAGTGTGTAATATGCCGTCGTCGTCGTCGTCGTTGCAGTGTTGTCGTTGTTGTTGTTTGACGAGAGTTAATTGGGGCTTTGGTTTATTTGTGTATACTATACGCGCGGTGTGTAATATTTGTCCGATGAATATAGTTACCATTGAAAAGTGTTGGGTGTACTTAAGCGTTAATTACGGGGTCACTTATATGAGCAATTCTCTGGAGTTTCTACAAAAAAGTGGTTCCAAAAAAAAATAAAAAAAATTTTGAGGCACACTTCT
>UXGD01005274.1:0-14848 GCA_900474315.1 Torymus auratus
AAACAATATAATTGCCATTGAGACCGGAAAACCCGCCTAACTCCATTGAAATTATTGTTTATTCCCGGAATAACCACACAAGTGAAAGTCGATTTCTAAGACATGAACAACAAAAAATATGTTATTTGGATTACTATTCATAGCCGCAGTGTTGCATTTAATCTCATTTGTCTGGGTTTATAACACCGATGCGAAACTGCGAAACTAAAACCTCGATTTACTCGAAATAATCAAAAGTGGAGATAAATCGTTATTCCTGGGAGCCACAGATATAATTGTATATTGTTGAAATTGTACGCCGCGATCGAGCTGGTGATAAGGATAAGTGCTCACCTATGAGGTTTATCACCATGCTGTAGGTGGAGAAGAAGCTGAACTGCACCTCGTTCCAATTGAATCGGTAGCGCGCGAACAGGTACATTACTGCCATTTCACCTGTAAATATAATCACGCATTCAGTACGAAATTTAATTGATAACAAGTGGTTGTTATATAATTCAATTTTTATTTCACTAATCATTGATTTTCGTAAAAGTTAATGTCGTCATCGTTGTTTATAAGAACAATAAAAATATGAGCTGCATATAGATATTGTGCTGAAAGTATGATAAGAATCATCAAAATAAAATCCCGCGAAAAGCCGTGACTCGTCGGTAAAAAAAAACCTCAAAATATCATTATTTCCAACGTCGGGTTTCCGGAAAATAAGTCATTTTCGTAAATTCGCGCTCGTTACAATCACGTAGGTCGTAAACGATAAGGATTTTTATGCGAATACAAATCGCCGATCTCCAGAAAGAAAAAAAACACAACGCATTGTTGTGCACTCCGATTAGCGCCTCTAATGGTTCCGTGATCTAATCTCTCTTTTCTGCGACAACTTTTGATTCTACCCACTTCCACACATATAGACATAAACACACCCTAAAACCGCTACAAAAGTCCGGAAGACGATCGACAATCGATTTCCTCTTCTTGCTCTCCGCTTACGACAAGCGAGCGACTTTTTCGGTGCACACGTGTGTCTTACGTAAGCACGAAAACTACGTGTTGCACAACAGAGCGGAGCACACACGCGGTTTAATTATTATCCGGTGCGCGCTTCATTCATTCGGGATTTTAGCAGTCGGGTCGTTTTATATTATAGTTATAATGTGGGGTTACAATTGTGCGCGTATTTAACTTTAAAAAGTATTTTGTTTTTCCATGGATGAGTAAATTTGGATGAATGTCGCTCGTCATGTATAATTAAAAATAATCCGCGAGGTTTAGGAACAAAAAAAATGATTAAAATGATTGTGTTATGAGCTTTTGTGTGCGGATAATGACAGCAAAGCGAGTTTCCGCATTTATAATTGTCACGCAATATTTTGACAGCAAAGTGACGTACCACATATCAACATATCAAAATCATGTTTTTGTAAAATAGAATACACGAGTATAATAATAATGACGTATAGTACAATGGCAACGTTCTTCACTTTCATATAGATTTCATCTACCACTCCTTTTTTCATAGATCTATGTAAGCAACCGACGTATCATAAATTATACAGTCTCTTCTATTTTCATTCACGTGAAATTCATTCAGTTACTCATCGCGATACAGCCTGTTATACATCGCGATTTACTCAACATCACAAAGAAAAAAAAAAGCACATCCTCCTCGCAATGCGACGATCTTTCGACGTTTAAAGCTACTTGGAAACTCAGAGAGAAATATACATATACGGCCAGGCTCACTTTTGCTCTCGCTCCGCACAAGTTATGCCTGTCGAAAATCTCTGTAATTTACATTTTTCCGTAATTGTCCGTCTATGCGCGCCGCGTGTACGCCGCTCCGTGTAGCGCGCGCACGTGTGCGGTCCATCCGGATTGCGTGCCGTTGTCACTTAAGGACTTCCGGTGTTTAAAGTCGCGCGCGAGTGTATGTAGTTCTTATGGATTTGTGTGTGTGTGTATGCGGTGTGTGTGTGTGTGTGTGTGTGTGAGAGAGAGACTTGCCAGTGCGCGCGCGGTTTTTAATTTTTCGCACTGAGTTTTCGTCATCGGGAGTTTCTCACCTGCGTGCAGAGGGTTTTGCTTGTTGTGAGAATATGGTGTTTTGGAAACTTTGATGATTCTGAGATTTTGATATTTTTCCAAAGAATCTTCAAAAATTAGATTTAATATATACTATATAAAAGGTAAATTGTATAAACATTTAGAAAATCAATCTAATTGCCTATGCTGTTCTTTCGTAAACGATCATAGGGTTTTTGTTGGTCAAGCGGTGGTTAATTATTGAAAATGAAAAAAACAAAGATTTGAAAAAATTCAGTGTTTGCTATTTTGCAACATTTGGTTCGCTAGTATGCCAACCGCTTCAGAAATAATAAGAAAGGTTGGCAAAGTAGCCAGTAAAATCTTGGAAACAACTAAATGTATAATGAATTTCCATGGTCGTCGAAAATTCATCTTTATTAATTACAATTGAATAGAACGATGATATTTGTACTCTAACACTTGTTTCATGCACGCTACATTCTTACCTTTCGGTAAATTTGATATTAGGTTATTTCTACTTATATCCTTAATTAATTGCGCTACATTACAAATAAAAGTTTTTCTCTTTAAAATCACCGGAAAATCCACCCGACCTCGTATATATACATCCACAACAATATTCAACCCAACGAAATTCCTTATTTTTCTCTTATCCCGACGATCGCCTTGAAACTCAGCGGATCGTTAAGACTTGATAACACTGATATACACACGAGCCCGCAGATCGTTATTTTCATTATTTACGAGACGCTCATTTCGGCGGCACGGATGTGTCTCGCTCGTATTTGTCAAGTCACACAACGCGGCGCGCGCGATAAAAGTTCGGGGATTTAATTTGGGGATTCACAAAAGCGGAGTCCAACCTGACGTGGGTTGGTACTTTTATGGTGACTTTTATGCCGCGGGCGCGCGCGCGCGCGAAATACTTTTAACGGCCTTAAATATAATCGAGCGCATATAGCCGCGGGCATTAAAGTCACCAGGCGAGCTACGGTGATTAACTGTGGAGTTCCGATTGAACCGTTTCTTTGAAATAGAAAAAAAAGTATATCGTTCTCGAGGTATATTGTAGACGAATATTATATACCTATTAGTGATAACCGATCGAGTCATATTATACAGTTACACGCGTATGGCGGTAAATAAAGTATGTCACACTGATTCACTGAATATACAGGAGGAAGTGAGGTAATCCCCGAAGCATGTCTGTAAATCCCGCGGAAAGGAAAACGAACACAAGAGTCATCGAAACTTAGATCGAATGAAAATCAATCCATAGCCATCATATACTAAACTACATCGCCAAGTACTACATTACAATCGTTCAACGATATTCCAATCCGCGCATCGATGACTCTTCCCTCCATCTCGACCGTACCAATCATACCAAATTCCTCGAACCCGTCCTCTCACCCCTTCACTCCTCTTGTTCCACACTCCACACACACAGACAATCGTGCAGCTCGCGAGGTTAAAGATCCCCTATGCACTCCGCACACTCGCGCGGCGTTACATCATCGCGTTCTCCGCGCGGCTTAAGGTCGTTATAGCGGAATCGCATATCTATATAGACGCTTGCTTGCTTGCTTGCTGTACACACGGCGGCAGCGTATAGAAAGTAGACGCGAACACGCGGCGATTTGGCACACGCAGCACAGCGCTCACTTTTTTCCCGCGCGTATAGGTACCTATAGCGCACGCGCGCGGGAAAAGTCGGTACACCGTGGGGTCAAGCGCGCGGAGTAGGGGTGCAGGTTGTATACGCGTATAGAAGTGTTTCACGTGGCATCAGGTGAGGTATGTGGGAGAGTTGCGAATAATGCGGTTTCGGTTTCTTTGATTGTCGAGCTGTGGTGGGGTATAGTGACAGATGTGTACCGGGGCGAAGATTACGTTCAGGCGTAATGGTTATTATACAAAATTTTTGTTTGTATGTTTGTAGATTGTGGTCCTTTAGTGGTACCTTCATTTAAAGTGATATGAATATAGCGAATAGTTGTAAAATTATTTATTTTTTAAAATTATTTGTACACCGGTAGCAAAGATATATTTATTTTATAAAATTCGAGTTGGACTTTGAACGTATAATAGTTTGAAAACGGTTTTTAGAATAGAATATTTTTATCTATCGTGATATTTTAGGTTATTTTTCGTATAGATTAAATGAAAATTAACATATTTGGAGTAATTTTATCTGATCTGCGGTATTTTTCTAGAATTTTTATGTTGATTTAATGAAACTTGAAAGAGGTAGTATTTTCTATCATCTTTTGAGGACGATGGCCGAAAGGGTGAAATATTCAATTTAACTCATTAGAAATTTTTGTACTAGTCAGCGAGTAGTTACGTTTTGAATGAACCAAAAACGCTAGCTTGGAATAATTTTTAAAATTAACATATAACGTGATTAGTAGTCATAAAAATAACATATAAAAAAATAAAGAAACAGAATATATCTTGTATGTTAAATTTTATAACATTCGTTACTTTTATGAAAAAGTAATGTCAAGAATACGTTTTCTGAAAATTTCTTCAAACCTATCCTTCATTCTAAATTTACAAAAACAAAAAAAAAAAAAATCATACTCATCATCCGTAATTAATTACCCGTAAGAAGCATTCCATTATACGTATAACTACACCGCGAGCCTTCCGTAAATAATTACACTGCAGTCAATCATTACGCGTTGATTAGCACGAGAAAATATTGTTTTACATATATTTTACATAATTTTTCGACTTCAGTCGAGAGGCACCGCTATGCGCGCTGCGAGTATAATTATTTTTCGCCATAATTCTATGTAATATAAACGACGAGCAAAAATTACCGATCCATATAGTCTCGAAATGATTTTTAGACGACAGGAACTGATGATTGCGGGGTTAAAGTTTGAAAATTTTCATTTTTAGGTTTCACAACAGAAATTAAAAGTCGATTATATTCCAAATGTTCGTTACTATTTATAATAACCGAAAATTTTCCAACTATTATATTCAACCAAAGAGATACTTATAAAACTATATAGCATTATTATATTTTCAAAAAAAATAATTATCCTTGAAAAATTATTCTAGACTTTCATCTCGACTATTTTAACGAAAATTTCGCTAGAATTCCTCGAAAGAATATAAGTACTTGAACAATACCGATTGGCTTTGAAAAACTATTAAACCTCACTGGGTTGTTTCTGCAATTACCAAGAGAATTTTTACAATTACTTTACAATTATCGTCGCAAGTTTGCGCAAAGTCTCTGCGCAATAGTGCGCCCATAATCTATGACTCTGAGAATATACTTTCATTCCTTTCGAGGCGCCATCTCAACCGCGACTATACTCGATAAGACGCTATTCAAACATTGATTTTGAAAATTTCCAGAAACCATATAAAATTATCTCTAATACATAAACTCTCCCAGAAAATTTCCCATTTAAATTCACTCTTACACGCATAATAATTATATATACGAAAGTCACATCAGCTCTTTTCAGACCACTAACCAAACAGACGCTTGGTATAACAGACATACATATACGTGTACACATAGTCTTAAGAAACCGTAAACTACGCAGCATGTTGTGATATAAGACACCAGCATCGGTCGCGTCGATGCACGCGCCGCAAGCACTTTTACTCGAAATACGCGTGCGCGTGCGCGGCGCTTTCGCGTTATTTAAACTTGTTTTATGACGTCGCGCGCGCTCACGCGCTTAACGGTGCTCGCGCCGGCTTTTTGCGAAGGTGAGAGAGAGAGAGAGAGCTTACGTAATCTCGAATTCGCGATTTTTCGAAGAGCGTGACCTTAATGAATCTCGCTGGGATGAAAAATGCGTATAAGTGTGTGTGGGTATATTGAAGTGTTAACGATGCATATCGGGGGAAGATGTATGTACTTTATGGGTTCGTTTAAGGTATGTTGTATACTGCTACGTTTTATTACGTATTAAATGATCTTGAGATGGTTTTAATAGCTAAGTGATCGTGATATATTGGCGAGTATGATCGCAGACAAAAAGTAACTGTATCGAGGATTTTTTTCTTTTTTCTTTTTATGGCGTATCGAAAGAATTAACAAGGATTCGTGAAAAATTTGACCAAAATTTCTGTTGATGATGTAAAAATTATGTAGATAGTTTATCGCTAAAAAGCACTAAGATGATTGTCTTAGATCAGTTCAATAACAGGAAAATTTGAAATAAAATTCATATCCCAAAAACATCAATGTGAAAAGCGATAATCTTTTGCTCCCCTATCAACACAGAAAAACCAAATTAAAAGTTTGTCACCAGGGGGTTACCATTTTCACCGCGCTCTAGTCACCATTCCTTACAACAAACCAATCCCCAAAGCCTGATCCCACCATCTATATCAATCAACCCCAACTCTCACCAAATCCCGTACCTCTACTCTCTCTCAGCGCATCCTCCCTCGTATATATATCACCATCGAAGAATTCACTCTTGTCGCTCGCGCGCTCATACTTGTGACATATCGCTTATGAATTTTTGTTTTGTGCGCGCGCGGGCGCAATTTTTCACGGGATTACGGTTGTGGCTACGGTGTTCGCGCGGCGAACCGGTTTGGCCGGTCGCAAGGAGACAGACCACACCGACGCCGCCCACCGCCATCGAGACACACACACACATACAGCGATTTTTCCCTTTTTCGCGACAAATTCGCGCGTCGGTGGGTTTGTATAAGTGAGTGATTTTCGGTACTCGGTGAGATGTGTGAGGTATGCGGGTGAAAGAGAGAAAGAGATCGAGAGATGGATGGAGGAGGATAGCGGCGGGATGGAATATTGTTGGAGATTTGGGAAAAATATATATTTTTTTTGTGGTTTTGGGTTTTTGAAGATTGCGTGAATTTTAGGTACATAGAATAGTGTCAAAGAAAATGGCGAAAGTGTTATTGTTACCGAAAACTGTATTTTTCTCAGATATCGATGAAAAAAAAGAAAAAAAACATGTTTTATATCAAAAATTTTTATGCATGAATTCTGTACAATTTTGTCATACAATTTCCCTATCACATAAACTTATACCGTCACATAAACCTACCCCTATATAAAAAATAAGTAATTAATTCTCGTCCTAACCACCTCTTAACGAAACTGCGCGGTCACGCGACCTCATAGAAAGTATAACAAAAAATCGCGTTAAAAATCACATCACCCACTGTCGCCTCCCAATGTACACACGCACACTCACCTGTTGCAGTCACGTGCGCGTCTCGCGTCGCTGCAGTTTGATATATACGCTCGACGAGCGCGCGGTCTCGAAAAAAAAGGGTTCAAGAGCAAGGACTGACACAGTTTCTTCAACGGGCGGCGCGCGAGAAAAAACGCGCTAGCGCGATTTTATTAAATTACAAGCCGGGTGATAAAAAAAAACCGCTGCGTCGCCGCGTTATACACATTTGCATTGACCCGTTTAGCTTTTTATCTATAATACATGCCGGAGTTTTCGGGGGAGTGAAAAAAAGGAGGCGTGTACTATTAGCGTTTTTCTTTTTTCTATACATAGCGGAAGGGAAAGTGTATGCTTGCGCGCGCGCTCGTGTATAGGAGAGGTTGAACGACATTGTATGTATATATAGATACTCGGGCGAGTTACACAATGCCGCGATTATTGTAATTAGAAATCGCGTCATTGCGCTCGTGCGTGGGAACCAAAAAGGAACGGATTTTCGATTTCTACGTGGGCGGATGATCCTGTTTTTTTTCTCTCTCTCTCGCGCGCGCGCGTGTGTAACCGGTAACTTTTATTTTTCGGAACCCGTTGAACTTTATATCGGGAATCACGTGACGCATGCGCAGAGCGGTATATACGCGTGCGTTCGCGCTTCGCTAATTAAGCGTTATCAATGAACACGGCTACTGAGGTGGCGTGTATGCTCGCGGGTAATTGTGTTATTATATTATAGAGGTATACTCGAGCAAATTTTAACGCCGATTTTATTTGGATAAATTCGCTTTGCGTTTAGATTGGTTTTAATGAGAGTAAAATTAGTTATGATGGTTTTGGAGTACGTTGATTGTAATGAAACATCGGGCTCATTTATACCGTTTATCGTCATTGTCATGCGCGACGGAAAAACTGTTCTCGAAATCAAAATTATAAGAATCGGTCGAAATCAAAATTATGGCGTCTTCCGTATCTGAAGACGACAACGTTGAAAACATTTTCAAAACGTAAATATTTTGACACTTTTTTGCATTCTCTGAATTTAACGTGGGTGGCACACTAATTTGGATTGCAGGCCTGGTTTTCTACGTAAACATTGATAATGATACATCTCGTCTCATTAATATGATTTGCACGCTAAATTAAAGTAAAAAATTCGAGAGATTTTTCCATACACGTAACTATATACAATTTAGGAAAGTTTTTTTTTAATCAAAGTTACATAATAACGTTGACCCATACACGTGTATATAAAAACTTTTAATCTCTGAAAATCCATTCCTCCCGCCATCATTCACCACCAACAGCCATCATAATTCACCCTCCACGTTATCAGTTCATTAAACAATCTTCGTCAACCAACCACGCCATTATTAGCCTTATCAGAAACCAAACTCTCACACACATACCCGTCATATTTCCTCTCTTTCCCATTACCAAAATCATCCATACTAATGTCGCGCCCGCATCTCGCGGCACGTAAATTACACGCTAATATATATATCCCTCGGGGCGAATATAACGCGCGTTCTCGGTCGCCGGGCGCCTGGAAGAACTTTGCGTGCACTCTGTCCCGTTATGAATTCTAGTCGTCGTCGTCGTCGTCGTGTGAGCGCGGGCTGATGAATATTGAAACACGAATTTCAGACGAGTTTTACGAACGAGGGGGACACACATATATATACATACACACGCGTGTCCCTCGTATAATACGCGACACGACTGCGCAGTTAGAAACCGCGTCGAAGATCTTCCCGGTTCCGACGATCATATCTCTCTCTCTCGTCGTTTGTGCAGCGTCTCTACGAGATAATGACTCTATTTTCCGAGATACAGTCGTCAGGGTTACCGCTGTACGCGGATACGTACAGCGTGAAAATCGTGGGACCTTCAGATTATAGACGGTTATAAGATGAATCGGTATATCAACGCGCGGTATATCACAGCACATCAGAAATCATCAAACTCACCGTACATAGGCCCAATGAGGACCATGACGATGAGCATGAGCACCATGACCCTCTTCCTCCTGTTCCTGGGTCCCTCTCTGAACGCTACCCTGAAGGTCTCCTGGACATGCCTGATATCGAAGAAATCCTTGATCGAGGCCCACCAGGTAATTTTCTTCAATTCGGATGCCTGTGCGAGCTTCATGTTCTTCCGGAGCTCGAGGGACCTCGGCGACTCCTTGATCACAAACAGTCCGTACATGAAGCTGAACACGTAGCAAGCGGCTGCTATTCCAAATACACCGTAGAATCCGAGTTTGATATAAAGAATCCCAGACAACGCGAGGCCTACAGGTACGCCAAGACTGAGAAACGAGTTGACAGCGCCGACGCGCACGGTACGCGACTCTACGCTGGTTATATCGCCGATGTAGCTGAAGGTACCCATAATCATGGTGAACCAGCCGCCAGTAAGAGCCGGCCAGAGAGCTTCGAATACACCAGCCGCTTCCATAGGCAGCTCGTAGAACCAGTAGGTGCACGCTATGAGACTGATGCTGGTGAGGAACTCGCCTACTATCGGTAACATCATGCAAGGTTTGCGTAAACCGTTTCGGTCGCTCCACGCCCCCATGAAGACTATGAGGATCGAGGGAAAGAAGCTCTGTAGAGCTGTTTTCCAGGTCTGCATCACAGCGACCAATTGCTGTACGGCCGTCTCTTCCATCTCTAATCCGCTGGTGTTCCTAGCCGCCAGGGCAGCGCACACCGAATCCGGGTACCCCAGGTTCACCTTGCAGGCTTTCTCGAGATTAAGGTTCTGCGTGGCGAGAGAGGCGAGGACGCTCGGCATTATGTAAAACGCTACCATCGGCTCTACGGTGATGTTCCTCAGGACGTAGGAGCACTTTTGCCGGAACGTCATGGTCTTCCATCCAATGGAACCGCCAGTACTACTAGGCTCCTTGTCATCGCTCGACGCGTTGTTGTCCTTGTTGTTATTGTTCATCTTCCTGTCGTCTATCACCGGTTCCTCCTTGTCCACAGTTACCGGTGGTTCCCTCATCTCTCCTCTATCTATCCTGGATTTCTTAAACTATTCAACCCACGCGAGACTGTCAATCTCTCTCTCTCTTTCTGTCAGCGTTAATACCTCATGCGGGCGCGTCGTGCACAGCAGCGGCCGCGCGCGGAAGGAAGGAACGGCCGACTGACTGACCGGCGAGCGTGCGCGCCGAGAGAGCAACTCCGCGTGATCCCGCGAGAGAGAGAGACAGAGAGACCAACCCCCCGCGCTCGCGAGCACGACTTAGCGATGCAGGAGAGAGGGACCCAACCAAGAGCGCCGCTGAGTGAGAGAGAGAGAGAGCGTCGTCTACCTGTGTCTTGCTCTCACGCACGCTACAAGCCTGAGTAGTAAGTATGTATAAGTACGAGATGCACGGTTACGGAGGTTGTGATATACGCGGATGAGTCTGTTTTACTTATGTGCGAGGTCCGAATGTTTCAGCTATATAATCCGTCGGAGAAAAGTGTATATAGGAAAGAGAGAGAGAGAGAGAGAGGGGGGAATTTTGGAGATGGCTGTAGATAATGAGGTGTATACATATTTATAGGTGAGAGGTATTTCGGCGTGTAAGTTGGTGCGCTGCCGATTTTTACGGCCCGTAATCGCCTGTTTGGCTTAGTCATTAATTCTACAGCTCGCTTTTATATCTTCATTTTTAATTAAACCCATGTAGCAGCCGACGTTTGTTATGAGCTAATATTGGCTGGCGATATACGGGATCAGCTTGTTTTTTTTTTTAGATGTATTTATTCTTGTATACCAAGGAAAGAGCTTCTACCATTTAACTGCCATATTCGTTAATAACAAACTACCACGTAACAACTTACTCCTATATATCCTGACAACAACATCTTCAGGCGATGTTCGCCCGTAATTCAGGACTCTTTTCTCCACTCGTGAACGCGTGTTTCCGCAATCACACATCTCCACCGTCCTCTCTAATTTTCCGCGTTATCCAATCCCCCTTCCCCCCGCCATTTTTTCGCTCATCCTCTCTCTCTCTCCACTTTTCCACGCTCGCAGCGGCGCGTCCGCACTTCCCTCTCGACATACAACCTCCTCTCCTATTTTCCTCTTTCTCTCTCCCATTATTCCCCATCTCATTTCTCTCATCCTTCTACTCCCCTCTCTCTCTCTCTCGCTCTAACCGCTCTAGCGATTCTCTATCATTCTCTCTCTCCCTCTCCCCTCTTTGTTTATCCGCGCCTAGCTCCTTCCCTCGCTTTTTTGCCGGCCCGCGCCCGCTCTATACTCCTCTCTTTCTGCGCGCGCTGCATTCATCGCCTCGCGCGCGTCCCTTCCTCTTTCTCCTTTTGCGGCGTGCGGCGGATTCTCCCGATCGAAATAAGAGCATTCTTGCGAGAGGAGAGCTCTCCACGCGCGGGAATCTCGTATGAAAAAGAAGAGAGAGAGAGAGAGACAGGTGGGAGAGCTGAGGGAAGGAGAGAGAGGGAGATATATATATATAGGAGACAAAGAGTGCGCACTTGCGCCGTGTGTGCGCATTTGAAAAGAGAACCTGCGAGCTCGCCGCGACTTGCGGTTTACCTGGTTTGTCTGTATATAAGTGACTTGCACCTTGCCGAGAGTGCAACGCGCGCGCGCGAGGGAATGATGTGTGTGTGTATGTATGCGAAAGGTCGCATGCGCGGATGGTTTTTTTGGTGGATTGTTTTCTTTTTTTTAACGCGAGTTTTTCAGATGTTCCACCGAGTAATAATGTTACAGGTGGCATTGAATCTCTGCTGTCTATTAATTATCGAGAAGGGTAAACATTGAAAATAAAAGCAATAACTCAGACTTTGAACAGTAGGTTTTACAATGTAGTGTACCAGCTCTTATCAGTCGCGTCTTATCTTATATACGCGCAGTCTCAAGAGTTGTGTACAGATGGATAATTGTGGCATGGCAATCGTTCATCTCTCCTGTCGTTCGCACGATTTGGAAAAATACCGTGTGTGTTTATATATATAGCTTTATTTTTATTTTATCTTTTTTACGTGTATACATCCTTGTACGAGCGGTTTGCACAGGCATTAGTGCCACGTTTCGTACATACATTACATGCTTGCGTCCTTACGTAACACTCGCGCGGTTCTAGCGTCGATGTATAATTTATTCCTACTTTTACAGCGCGTGACGTGCTTAAATTTCGAATGCTTTAATGTATCGATATAATAATTCTCTCTCTCGTTGGTCCGAGAGACAGCAGGACTAGGATTGATGGCTTTTTTTGCACAAGGATATCGGGTGCCACCAAAAAAAAAGGCATCCGCGAATTTCTCATTTACCTCTGACAGCTATTTCAATGGATAGGTATTATATTATTAGTTATATGAATATTTTTTTGCAGGTACCATCGACCTTCGTACGCACGCGCGCATGCGAGAGAGCGTTTCATCCTGACTTGGCGAAATAAAAAAACATCATGATTCTTCGAAGAAGTTTAAAATTGACAATTTGGCAAAACACTTTTGTACATAGGAATGATATGTGTACACTGACGTAAGGGTATAATTAGTGCTTGTCGGATTTTGTACACAGCAGACATTGGTTACGCGAGTATTACCTATATAGGCGATTACGGAGTTGAGTAGTTTTCAATTAACGTGCAAATAATTTATCGACGATGAAAATTAATTACACAAGATGAGCGTCTCTAATATACAAAAAGTCTTTAAGAGTAATTAGAATGTAAGTTGATGTTCATAACGTCTTGTCTAATCAATCAACGAGAAAGGCACAAACTTCAAGCTAATAAATTGATTACAGTACAACTTTTTTTTAGATAGAGACATATTTTATTTGATTTATTGCGGCTGAATTCAAATATTCCAACTCTGCAAAACACTCTCTAAAAAAATAATAATGAATATTTCATCTACACTCTCGAACTTGTTCTTTATTTCTGCCCAACAAAACCAAAATACTTGATATGCCAATAACACCAATAAACTTTCATATCACATTATATAGCAGGTATCTTAAAAACCGACATATTAATTTGGCGAACGCACCTGTTGCATCACCCAACTACGCTCGGTAATATTCTTCCCAAAAATCCTTTACTACCAACCCCTTCTCCAATAAATACACCTCTCCAAACCACCGCGCCACACACTCCATAGCATAAGAGCCAAGGTCGCGGTCCGACCCTGCGCGCACGCTGCGACCCTGACCTTGACTCTCTCGGCGAAAAAGCAGCAGCGCGCTCTGCCGCTGCTGCAGCAACGCGACGACGCTCTCTTTCTATATACTCTCCGATGTGTATATATATATACGTGGACCTAGCTCCCCCGCGAGTATTATACGCGCGCGATAATTCACTTTCAGGGCCGCGTACGCGCGCGCGCTCGCTATCTTTCAATAGGCAATTTTGCGACACAGAATTGCTTCCGCGAGACGGAAGAAGCGCGCTCTCTCGGTTTGACGACCTTGCGCACACATCACGACGCGCGTGCACGCCGAGAGGTTATATATGGGTGCATATAACAATGATGGTGAGACGTGTATACGCCCACGCGTGATAATGTGTGAGTATGAGTGGGGAATGGGAGTAAGGAGAGAGAAAGAGAGAGAGAGAGGAGCAGGTTGATAATGGTGAGGGTTTGGGTTCGGTTTTCTTTTCTAATTTGCGCGTGGCGATATTTAGTGTTTCTGATTGGACTTATAAGAATAGCTGCTGTACGGAGAAAATAAATCAGTAAAAATGAGCAAACTGTCAAGTATCCCAGAATCAGACATGGAAATTCAAACTTTTTGTCACTCTTTACTAAAGGTGTTGTAAAACTTGCAGACTTTATAGTAGAATCAGTTAGGACTACACGATATAGCAAGATTAATCTTGATATTGTATTTCTTGCCTCAATATTCAAGACACTAATGGATACAATAATTATATACAGTTTTCGATACAATATCAAGATTGTGTTGTAAGAATGTAAAGAATCTTGCCTTGTCTTGAAAATAACTTAACCTTTTTCTAATCGTAATAATTTATGTCGAAATAATAATAACAGAGATGGAACCCCCTTCTGTTAGAAAAAAATAGAGGAAACGAAGAAAGTTATAATGAAAAAAGGGAGGAATTGTCATCTCTAACGAAATGTTCGAGTGATAAAGGCTGGTGAGGTAGTAGACAACGTTACCTCTATATCCCCTCGAGCCGGCTTACTTAGGTACGTGAGGTCACAGGGAGATGATGCACCACCTAACGGCGGCGCACGAACTAGACTCTGGTCGGCGGCACGTATATGGCGGGAAAAATCCAATTTCAAATTTGGTATTTATTTATAGTTGTACCGAAATTTTATAATTTTTTTTTTCATTAAACCTCGTATATTTGTATATTAAATTACGTTCAGTTACATTATTCTTAAAATTCGGTAAATTTCTAACTTAAACGTTTCTTAAATTTAAAAACATTTTTATGTATGAAACTTAATGTACTTTTACATTAAATTTCAGTTATAGACCTAACTTTCAGTTAAGTTATATTAAAATTGCAAGATATCTATACTATCATTGAATTTTAATTATATTTATATATATTAAGTATTTTTTATTATATATATTAAACTTAATTACTATATATGAAA
>UXGD01005275.1:0-14845 GCA_900474315.1 Torymus auratus
AAGGCAAACTTATTATCTAATTCCTAGTCAAATTTCAGATAAATCTATTGGAAAATAAAGACGAAATTTGAAAAATCACAACGTTGCATAATATCATACTAAACCCAAAATATGACATCTTGCTGTTTTTCAAATTTCGTCTTTATTGTTCAATAGATTCATCTGAAATTTGACAGGGAATGAGATAATATGTTTGGCAATGTGCGTCAGCTCTCAGAATTTAAGAGAAACTAATAACAATTAATATTTTAATTAAAAACATTGTGCTCGATACGGCAGAAACCTCTGTTGGTATACTACACTTACTGTACTACACTTACTATCTCTTCGCCACTCTTTCAAACCGCACAACGACGCATTTAACCATTCAAGCAAACAACGTCGACTCATACCCATGATTACACAGGAGTAGCATCAATCCCCGATCTTTCACACCCACGCCACAGCTAAAACCCAAGGACACAGCACCTCCAGCGGACTTTTATCTCATATATAAGCGACTCCTCGCGCGCGGCCCACATGAACCCGCGGGGCGGCACATACATACACACTCGCTCGCCTCCTCCCGCGGCGGCATTCCCACGCCGCGTCGATGTCGCAATTGCAACAATGCAGAAATTGCACGCGCGCGGAATATCGACGCGCAATTACCCCGGCGTATATAGCGGAGAAGCGGAGGAGGAGGAGTATGCAAGCCGCCGTTGGCGTACAGTCCGAGTGAGGTGAAAATCGTCTCTGTGCGATCGTTTTTCGTCGTTCGAAATGTCGCAGAGCTGGGTTAGAATTGGAAGATGCTGTTTTAAAATTGACTTTGTATTGAGATCGGCTTGAAGGATCGATTTGGGTTTCGTAAGGTATCGCGAAAACATGTTTTTCTTAATGTGAATAAAAAGTGGTCGGCGTAAATGGTGTTCAAGTGATTTATTGCGGTATGTTGAAAAGAAAAATATAAAGAAATACCTGCATTTATTTTATATATAAAAATACTTCCAGAATAATGCCTTTTTCGTTCCTTACTAATAAATAATATTTCCTTTTCCTTTCTAAATAAAGCACAGCCTACTAGAAAGCTATTATTTACAAAACATCTTCGCTACGATAGGTGCTGATTTAAGTTGGGAGAGTCTAGTGGGCATAAATTAAGCTCTTCTATTCGTCTATTTTTTGGATAAAAAGTTGAACACGGTCAATGACTTTACGATGATTTAGTGGCTAGTTTTATGATTTCTAGTAGTTCTTTTCAAATAGTCCAAAGAAAAAATTTTATGACGTCAATTCTTTTTTCCATTTTTTTGTTCTCTAAATCATCAGTTGATATCAATGCCCTCCATTCCAATAATCTAAAATTCTTTTTCAAATATTAAATTAACACAAAAAATAACTGCTATTCTTCTCTTTGAACCAGCCAATTCACACCCCTGCCGTCTATCATTCCACATTTTATTTGGAAACACTTTCACAGCGATATGGGCTGTTTGTGAGTTTGTCGTTTATTCGTTTTATTTCGGCCGATCCCTTGTACAACTTTCGTTTTTATGGATTCAGCTTATTTATAATCACTGGGAGATTTGGCATTCGCCGAACTTGACCTCGACGATAGCAAACTGGATTTTGAAAAGTGAACACCTGGAATGCAGGTATATAATTATCATTACAAAATTAGAATTAAAAATTTTAATTGTGGATCATAAATAACGCATTAAAATAATTTATTGTGTACAAAATATTTAATATAAAATTTGTAATAAGACTGAGACTTTCGTTTATAGACTGAAAAGCCTTGGCTTTTGAGAACATACAATTGACCCTTTCAACTTATTTCTTTTATTAGAATAGAAGGTTTAAGCTTTAAAACGACACGTATTAACAGTTTCGATCAAAATAGTTTTCAGACAACTGACAATTAATGAATAAATGCTGTAATCCTCACAATACCATTGGCTCTTCTTACTTACATAATTACGCAACCCCAACCCCAACCCTGTCCCAAATCTTACTCGAACTCAAACCCTTATATTCTCCTCTCCTACTCTCTCCCTCATTCTTGCTCACTTACCCCCGTCCCTTAATGCTCTCTTTGCCGCGTCTGTCCTCTCCCGCTCGTCGCCGTCTCTCCTTCTATCCTCTTTTTTGCCCTCTCGGCCACTGCAGCACACTTGATCCGCACTCTTGAGCGCGCGAGTGAGAGAGAGAGAGAGAGAGAGAGAGATGGAGGCGGCGAGATCGGCGCGCATCGAAGGTGGAAAGGAAGAGGTAGTAGGTGGCGCGGGAGAGAAAGAGGGAGAGAAAGAGAGAGGAGAATCGTATAAGGTAGCTACTGCAAAAGGGAGAAATAAAAGAGGGTGGCGCGGTGCGAGCGCGTCTTACGGTAGCCAGCGACAGAGTGAGGGAGAGAAAAGGAGAGAGAGGGAGGAGAGGGAAGGAGGAGAGGGTAACGCAGGAGCGAGAGGCAGAAAACACCGGTAGGCAGTTTTGTAGCTGTTTTTATCAGCTTCTGGGCATCTCTCGCGCTGAGAGAGAGAGAGAGAGAGAGAGAGAGAGAGAGAGAGACACCGGGACGCATCTTGGGGGGCTCGTGTGGGAACGTACGTCTCTTTAGCGAGCGAGGATTCGCTTCTCTCCTTCTCTTTTCTCGACCTCTCTCCCTCTCTCTCTCTCTCTCTCTCTCTCTCTCTCTCTCTCTCTACCTTCCTCGTTATCTCTCACCATTTCTCTCTCCGCGCCCTTCCTTTTTTTCCCCGAGTTGCCCTCTGTCTCCTCGTATCTTTCTTCATTTCTTTCTCATCCTTTTCTCTCCTCTCTCTCTCTTTCTGTCTCTTTCTTTCTCTCTTCTTCAATGTCTCTCTCTCTCTTTCTCTTGTCGTCTCTTCGATCGTCTATTCTTCTCAACATCTCGCCACTATCGTATTATCTTTCTTCTTTTCAGGTCATTGCTGGTATGTGTACCATCATTCTTGCTCTTATCTCGCGGCTCACTTGTATATTAAGTATCCTTTTAGCGGCCTCACGCGCTTAAGCGCCTCATTTTTCCCGCTGCCATGATTCATTCGATGTTCTTTTATTCCACTTGCAAAGTTTCATATTTTCCAAAACCCCGCATTAAAAGCTTTTAATATTAATTTATATTAATATTAGTAAAATTGATACTATGATTAGTGTTAATAAGTAAATTATAGACAATAAATACAAACTAATTCTCTACTCGGTACACTTTAATTGAAACCACGAATGATGCACGATTTTTCTGCTTTGTTTGATTTTTACCTGACCCTTCCTCTTCCTCCTCGATAAAAAAAGGTATTCCCAATCTCTGTAGATGTCCGACCTCCTAAATGGTAATTAGCACAGTCCAGCTCATCTTTCCTCCAAATCTTTCTTCGCTCCTCTTTACTTTTTATCCTCCTTCTTGCCTTCCTTCTCTCCCTTTTTTCACTGCGTACTTATATGTATATATGTGTGCAGCTCGGTCGCTGGGTTCACGGAGGTCGAAGGCTGCAGCAGCATCAACGCTGCGCGAGTTCTCTGTCTTGCCCTATATTTACGCACGGTATGAGAGAGAGAAAGAGAGAAAATGTTGCTCACCCTGCAGATAGGGCCCCCGGGGGCACTTGGGAGGTATCACTGGGGTCCGGACCCTTACCCTCAATAAGCGCCGGTCATCTCTCTCTCTCTCTCTCTCTCTCTCTCTCTCTCTCTCTCTCCATCTCTCTTTCTTTTCTCGTTCCTTTTTCTAGTCGTTTTGTTCGCAGTGTATCGCTCTAAGCGATCCCCACAACGCCTCGGTCTGAGAGAGGATGAGAACCGAACTGGATGGTAATTTGCGTTTTATTTTTCTCTTTTCGATTTCCTTTTTTTATTCTTCGCGAAGTTTAAGCTCTTTATTTTTTCCACTCTCCGCGTGGTAATGTTTCAGAGTGCGAATGCCTTCATTTTTATTACTTGTTTATGTACTTGCGGGAGCTTTAGTTAGACAGTGACGTATAATATGTAGCTCCTATGATAACTGCAAAAAACGTATTTGTACAATTTAAAACATTTTTAACGTTCTATAAAGTAGTTGTTATTTTCCAAATAATTATCAAATTATTCCATACTTCGTTAAAAAAAATGTAGACGAGATAGATCATTATCGAGATTTTTAAAATTATCTTCATCTCTTGAATTTTCTTTCCTCTTTCAATTTCATCTAGTGGTTTTCCGTGTGGTCGACGAGTCGAGACTTAATGACAAAAGTATAGGTTTCGGCACAAAATAAGATGTAAACCCCCCTGGAAGAGCATAATTATAATGATGATAAGAGCAGGCTTAACTCTAAAGGATTAAGATATACCTTATAGCCCGATAAAGTACATTATTTTTGCGAATGATGTATTCTTATAGGGAGGTCGCAGTTACTTTCAATCTTTATTGGTAATGATGGCGTGTATGCACGTGTACGGCATAAATTTCGTATTGCTTTGAATAGCATTTCTCAAAATAATTTAACTAAATGCGAAAAAAATAGCTAAGTAATTCTACTGTGCACACAGGTGATTAAAGATTAGAATGCAAGCTTCATTTTACTTACAATTAATGTTGGCAAAAATGGCAGTTAAGAAAAGTAGAATCTTCCGTTTGTTAAAATGGGCTTGGCATTAGATTCTAATACATAAAAACATCTTTAAAACAAATAGAGAAGACTCTTTAAACGGATACTACTTTTATCAATGTAATTTTAACTTTTTAAACGCAGTGAAAAATTATTTTTTAAACTATAACGTGATTTCCACTACAAACAAAAGCTATTATTACTTATTCTATAGTATTATTTCAGCTTTTCCGCAAATAAGTTTATTTGTATAATGCAAAACGGTTAGATTAACTATACATTTTTTGTCATGTACTTAAAAATTTTTTAATCCCCATATATGAGTAATGTTTTATTACTTTGCAAAATCTGTACCGGCAGAGTAAAACAAATTTGAGATTAAGTACTTAGTAATGGAACAAAAAGGTCACTAAAATTGTGTAGTAATTTTTCATTTACTTATATTATGTTCAAATTATAATTTTATACAAAAGATTTTCAAATTAGGATCCTAATGGAAGGTTTTAAATACAATTTTAAAACTTGATAATAAAACGAGCTTTTCTTTGCGTGTTCCAGTGTTAACAAATATTAATATCTTTCAAAGGTATAGAAGTTTAAAGTTGAGTAAGTAAAATGCATCACTAAAATATGTATGAAGAAATTTTAATTTATAATTCCCATAAATATTTTTTATTTTCTCGATTATTTATCATTTGAAATAATAAATGAAAGCATGCGTTTCTGTTAATGTAGGTTGGTACGGGACTCAGAATAAATGTTAATTATTTTTATACCTACTAAAATTGGTATAATTGGTACAAGTCGTCGGGTGGGAACAAGAACGTCCTATTTCAGCTCGACGAGTAAGAACGTCTCATCTCATCTCGGCGCGTAAGAACATCCCATCTCGGCTCCGCGCATAAGAATGTAAGAACGTCCCGTCTCAGATGCTCCATGTGACTGTAAGCCGAGATGGGACGTTCTTACGCGTGGAGTCAAAATTGAACGTTGTTACGCGCCGAGCGGAGATAGAACGTTCTTGCTCCCACCCGACGAAGTATTAGTCAGACGTTTTATTCGGTTAAAATTTATTAGACGTCATCGTTATATCATTTGGAGAACCAGGCCTTTCTGTCTTTGCCAAGACGCTGACGTAGCGATGCCTACAATATATAGTTCCACTAAAAATGCGTCAATTCAACTCGGTCTAGTTTGGTTTGCATTTCATGAAATTCGTTCCGGATCTAGTGTTACCAACATCCAGATATTAACATAATCCACAATTATAATCAATAAAATAACATAAATATATCTTTTAGCTTTTACGCACTTTGACACAAACATCACACAGACCGATCAGCAAAAATCGCGTGAGTAAGTATGCGTGCAACGCGCGCGACCTTCGACGGCCATCACCTTGAGCAGCTCGCAAGATGCACTTCCGTCGATCGGCACCGCGTCCTCTCTCTCTCTCTCTCAACACTCACGCAGACGCACACACACCCTTATATCCCTCGGGGATCGCGTTTTCCACTTCTTTCGCCGCTGCTTCCCACGTACGTGCATACGCGCTGACGTCAGCATTACCAGGCAACTTTTTTCCTGCATGAGCGTAGGGGCTTCCGCCCCGGAGGATGTACCGATCTGGTCTTGCTGGATAACCGCCTTCAGCGGCAGACGTTATAACAGTAGTCGTCGGAGAGAGGACGGCATGAATGAAAGTCGGGTAATTCCCTGGCCGCTGCGGAATTCAAATTGCCGTTCGCCGGGATGCGCGCAAACGAGCGCTTTTTGCTTTACGAGCCGATCGCGTGGTAGAGGCTTTTTCTGGGAAGGGTTTTGGTCTGCGGTGCTTGAGGTTCAAAATGGCGGATTTCACTTGCGCGAGATGATCGTTTCATGATGATAATCACTCGTAGGGTAGATTGTATTTATTTGACTGATAAGTAATTCTGGAATTGCGACTATATATCGAGATACCAATGTTGATGCTATTTGCAATATTATTTATAAGTTGGCGTTTTTCATTGTATCCACGTGTTAAATGGTAAGGGTTTTCAAGATAAAACTAGTTTCACTTTTGACTTGAAAACTTTGTCAATAAATGTTTCTGGTTGAGCAGAATTTCTTATGTTTTATATTTTTATTTAAATAAAACCGTTTACCAATTTTACTAATTAAGATATTTGTAGACTTACATTATGGCAACTTTTAAGATTCTATCAATCCTTATTTTAAGAAATATCATAGCAAAAAGCTATATTTATGCATTCGATAAATTACGAATATATTATAACTTAATTACTTGACTATATTGTGCGAAAATACAAAAATTCCAGTGCAAACAATTTCTTCGACGTCGTTTGCATAATTTCGGCTGGCAGAGACGAACTAGCAAATAACATAAAAGTGATCATCTACTAAGTTAACGTTAATTTATGGAAAGGAAAATGTCCTCAAAAACCTAAAATCAAATAAAAAAGAATCTCAAGCTCGTAAAATTACGTTTCAAGTTACATAAATAAAAAAGTTCGACTGCTAAACATAAAATTTTCGTCCCGCACCTGTTCAAATCGACGGGGCATCGCGCTCCACTCGCATGTAAATTCTAGTAGAGACCGACCAGTGTAAATTTTTTCCATCCTTTCCCATCCAACGCTGCAACGGGCTATTTTGACTGCGGATCCAGCGTAAGTCATTGCGGGTGACGCAAATCCTCTCGCGCGGCGAACTCTCACCACGTTTTGTTACTCTCATCGGGTTAGGCATGAACAAGATGAAGTAGAAGAAGTGGAAGGGGAGCGAAAAAAGGCAGGAAACGTATTAATTTCGAGATTTGCAAGAGCGCGCGCGAGCAAAAAATACTGAAGCGATGCACAAGGTTAAAAATAAAATACGTTTACGTATATATATATGTACGACAAGGAAAGTGAGAATGCACGCACTGTGTTTAAGTAACGATGACGTTCACTGCGGGTCGGATGTTGTCATTGCTGTTGCGTATCCGTGAAATTGGCGTGATATATTAATGGAATTAGTCTTTCGGTAAGGGGTGACAAGTTCTGTGTGCTCTGGAGCAAATTTGATCGTTTGATAAAAAACGACATTATGTATTCAATTTTAGCGGTCGCAAGTGTCAATTGTTCATGGTGACGGGATATAAAGAAATGACCCGGTGAATTCTTTTAGAGAAAGTCTGTTCGTGTCCTGTCTAACTTCGTCACATTTTTAACAAAAAACATTTTATTGAAAAAAGCAGTTTACTCTACAACTTTTACAACTTACATCATTCCTATAAAAGTGCTTATTGACGTTGACAAATTTTTCATGTCGGTATTTTATTTCCCTTTTATTTAGGAATACCGTTTTCGGAGCATATGTATCTCAATACATTCATACTAGAGGTTATGCTCCCTACTTTCTCTGCTTATACTATAATCTCCATTAATTGGATTAAGGGGATGCGAAATCCTAAGTAATTGACACATTGACACCATATTTAATAAATTTATTTTTAATTATTTATTTACAAAACCATAATCTTCAGGGCGTTCATTCTTTTGCAAAAATTGCATCTCAGGATATTAATATCTTCTGTAGAATTTTTAGGTTGAAAAATCGTGAAACGTCTTAAATATTTCCTAATCAATTCAGTAGCGTCAAAAGTTGTATCATCAATGAAAGATTTCGTTTTTATACGATACAACTTTAAAGATGATGAAGTTTATTTTAAATTTATTTTTCAATAAGACAATATACTATCCTTGTTAAGTTCTTTGTCATTATTGAGGTGAATATTGATAATACTACATTAAAAGTATAAAACTATTTTAACCATCTTTGTCAAACTATCATTGAGTTTAAACCTAATTCAAACCATATATCAGAAATGTCATGGCGATACTATGAATCGACTTAAAAACATAAATAAATTATAGAATTTAAAAATTATATTTCTTGATTCTAGAACTGATGAGGTTCCTATAAAGTGATATCTTTATTATAACTTGATAATTATTGTAACATAAATTGTATAAAAAATCAAGTACTTTCACATAACTTAATAATATCCCTAAAAATTTGTGTAATTCTGTTATCAAAAGAAGAATGATTATATATTGCTTATCTATAGACGCTTTTGACTTGTATAGCAGGATAAATGAAATAAACAATTTTTAATCTATTTATCTACTATACGTTTCCCTGTCAGGTATCGTAAAGTACGAGCGTCGATAAATTAAAAATGAACATCCTATAAACAATGAAAACAAACGATTGTCACTAGAACATTTTATGAGCAGGGATAGGCCGTCGAATGGGTCTCTCTCTCTCTACCTGAGCTCGAGACAGCAGATTAACGCGTGAGCAAGCTGGCGAAGAACAAGGAAGACAAAAAGAAAAAGGGCGAAGAAGAGCGGGCGAGCGAGCGAGAGAGTGGGCAATATAGCAGCTCGTTTGTGTTATATTGAGTTCTCGGTTCGGGGTCAGAGGCCGCTGCAGATGAGGGCTGCTGATTCTGTTTTGATTTACTAACAATGAGAATTACCAGCCTCCTTGATTTTCGCCGCTGATTAGAGAGAGGGAGAGAGAAGAGTGTGAATTTTTTTGGTCCTCGCGTGCGCCCGCGTGGGTTCCGAAGATCGATCAGAGTAATGAAGTTTGACGCGTATTGATCCTCATCGCGCGTGTATATAAACGCCGCGCGTTCGCGTATGATCGTTAATCTAAATACAATTTTGCACACGAAAATAATAAATGGTGTAAGAAAAGGGGTCTGAGAAGGTGTTTCTACTTATGCTTTGCTTTTGATTTCTTCATAAAACGTTGAGGGCCAATGAGAATTTCTGGAATAAGCCTTGGGTATCATTCCGATTGCAATAGTGTGTCTCCAAATAAAAGCTGTCTTTTTTTTTTGTTTTTATAAATTTTGACCGGTAGGACATGGATGTTGGTTTAAAAAAACAATTACTTTACAATAAGGATTCCCAAAGACTACCACAAAATGAGTCTAACTATTAACATCATGCTGTTTTAGTGTATACCAATGAATTATGCTGTGCATATTATTTCCAATAATATTACGTGTTATTATTTTCTTACTTAAAACAATTTAATTACCGTACATATGACCGTACATTTTATTCAATAAGACATAATATAATATCGCACACAAAAGAATAAAGTGATGTACAGAAGATGCATGTCTTGTGGCATCCAAAACCCCAAACCCGGACCCGTTCTCGAATCCAGAGTGTAAGAATTTTAGATATCTTAAAAAATAAAGATCGACAGCTTTGGTCATTATTATTTTGTTACATAAATTGATAAAAAAGTTCTTAAATCTAATTGTGTAACATGTGCCAAAACTCTCCCCCCTCTTATACATTAGTTGTATCTGTTTCGGATGCCATAACACGTGGGAACATTTACACTGATTGCTTAGGTTAATAGCACACAATTTAATCTACTTTAATTTGTAACTTAAATTACACATTGTTATAATATTTATTTACTTTACTTTTCAGTGAGTATTACAAATTATTTCTTATTCCATCTAGCTGACACTTTGACGTCTTTGGCTCTATCTTTGGGACGAATATTTCCAGTTCTTCATTTACGACCGGAGCAGAGCAGTCATTCGGCGGTCCCGCGAAGCCTTCGCGATCTGCAGTAACTTACAAAGGGCCATTGTAGGCCACTTTTCATCCGATCGCCGGCAACGATCGCCCACACGCGCTACATGTGAATGCCACTGAGGTTTTATCGTTAAAATGTCGGAGTGCGTGTGTAAGTATAGGGAACATATTTCCAATGGATACACACAGTACTGACTGGTGCGGAGCGCAGATGCTTGTGTATATTCATATGTCGCCCTGATATTCTATGTGTAATGTCATCCGTAAGTTGTATTGATTAGCAAATTTTGATTATTAATGGAGACATCTAATTCAGAAAAATTGCAATCGCCAGGGATACCAATAATCTTTTCTTTTTTACATTTAACTTGGCATGTTTTTTGTTATATGTTGAAAACTCTAAAACTGTTTGTTATTATTTACTTGAGTAGAATATACAACTAATCTTATTCTGAACAATAATTTATCATTTTTAAACGAGAACATTAATGTAGTTAATGTAATGGAAATTTTACTAATGTTAAAATTAATTATGGCCTTGTCATCAGTACATTATAGGCCAAGAGATAGTGACAAAAAAATAGAATGATAAGTTAGCGTATGCATATTTGAAGGTTGATTATTTAAGTTACTAGCAAAATCTAAACACACTACTTGCGATCTATTTTGTTTTTGAGGTTATGCATATAATTTTTCAATATAATTTCATTTTAATTAGTTTTAATGATAGGATAATAAGATAATTTTTGAAACAAAAAATTAATCTTTTCATTATATATTTTGATTTAATTATTTAGTTTTAAATAGTTAAAAATACAAATTTCATCAAAAAATTCAAATGTAGCGGAAGTAGCGGATCTTTGCGCCTATTTCGTACGGACCAATCAAAATCAATCTCTAAATGCTTCACAACATCTGGCTATCATTCTTTTAAGAGTGGATTTGACGAATGCACGGATTTGACGAAAGTAGTTTTTCCAAAAGTTTGAACAAAAATAACTTAGGAGAAGCTAATTTGCATACGGTTTCCGAGTGTATAAAGACAAGAAATAATTTTTTTAAATTGCAAAAAAATGTGGATGTTAAAATGGGCGATTATAAATAGCTTGGTCGAGAGCTATCCATAACCTACCTCTACAAGGAATTGGGTTGGCTACAAGAAGTAAAAATTTAATTTTATTCTTTCATTTAGTAGAATATTGAAAATTAATGAGGTTATATTTTTTCTTTTTTTAATTCGATCAATAATTTTCAAGATACAGCATTTTGAAGTTTTTAATATTTTGTCTAAATAAAAAAAGAAAAAGCACGACCTAATTTTTTGTTCGTCCTCTATCAATCTCTGAAATAATCAGCCAACCCAATTTTGAAGCGATTTTAAGACAATTTTACTCCCGTAATCGTTGGGCATACAAAACTCATTTTTATTCCTTTTTCAATATTTACGTTTTTGTTAATAACAAAATAACCGTGACAGCTAGAAATTTTTTTTAGAAACTATAAGTATTTTAATTCACTTTCGATTGCAACTCATACGATTCAGATACATAGAGCTGTTCTGGAGAAATTACAATTTCAAAAAAGGCTAACAAAATTTTAACTCAAATATCTCTGAAATTTATGGGCCAATCATTTTGACTCAAAAATTCGGTCGAGAGCTATCTATAATCTACCTCTACAAGAAATTTGGAGCGATTAAGCCAATTTTATTCCCGTAATTGTTAGACATATAAAACTTCTTCTTTTCATTTTTCAATTTTTTTTCTCAAAAATAATTAACAGAATTATTCAAATTTTTACAGATTATAGCTATTTACATTCTGCACTATCATGATTTTTCTCCAAAAAATTGATCGTTTAGTTTGCGAGTTGTAAGCTTTGAGAAAAAAAACACATTTTTTTAATAACAAAAGAACCGTAATGGCTAGTATTTTTTTTGAAAAAATATAGATTTTTCATTAAAAAAAAAGCAAAAATAAATTTTGAGAAAATCGGAAATTCGACATAAAACAAAAATGAATCAGTGAATCATAAAAAATTATTATCTTCCTGAATTCGGAATAAAAAACCAAATAAATGAGACCTGTCTGGTCAAAATCGACCGCGTAGATCCGGAGATAAAGCGGTATACATACACACTGTAGCATATAAAAAAAAAACGAAAAATTTAAAATCATTTTTTGGTTATAAAACAAAGGAGAATCGGTAAAAACTCAAATCAATCAGCGAACTGAAAATCTCCATGGAGGCGAAAAGAATAAGCTTTGTCCGATCAAAATCGGTGGAATAGTTATCGAGATATCGGCCAGGTCGAGCCGAATACACACACGCACACACGTTATTTAAAAAAAACTACTTTGCATACACTAATTAATCGTTCAAAAACATCGATTTTTGTTACAAGTAAATATTTAATTTACAACGTGGCTGCAAGTGAGCAGTCTCAGATTATTCACTTATAATTCATCAAATAACTTAAATAATCAGCCTTCAAATATGCATACACTAACTAATAATTTTTTCTGTCACTATCTCCTGGTGTATTACTTAAAGGTATAATGACAGCAGTACTTATCTTCACTTATCTTCAAATAATTTTTGTGTGCAAAAGATAATATGTGCTTAATTATGCTGATAACTATACTAAAGTCATGTTTGTTATTTAAGAATTTAGTTTTAACGAACAATATAGTTTGAAGAAGGCAATAGCAAATGTGGACAACCATAATCTTTTGAATATGGTATTGGAAACGGATTATTCAGAAAGAGTAAGTAATTGCGTGAACATATTTTTTGTTTTATAAAAAAAAGCTCAAAAAAAGTTTTTGTACCTACGCAGCAATTTAACAAAGTTAATAATATTAGAAATAATACTTCCAATAATAATTATGAAAAAGGCTCGCCTCTTCAAGAATTCTACAGAGATCAGTTTATTTTTATTACAGGTAGATAACTTATAAAATCCCTAATTAATAAAATCATTTTGAAATATAATCATTCTGTAAATCTAAGAAAGTTATCATTCACACCAGTAATGCTATTTGTTTGCAGTGAATTTATATTTAGGTATTGATTAAAATGGTTTTCTTATTAGAGATTTAATTTTTTTATAGGTGGAACTGGTTTCTTAGGTAAAGTTTTGATTGAGAAACTTTTGCGATGTTGCCCAAATATTTCTGGCATTTATATACTAATACGCCCAAAAAAAGGAAAAAATGTTATAGACCGTGTACATGAATTTATACAAGATCCAGTAAGTATATTGCAGTTTTTAGTATTGTAGAGAACAGGGTAATTTTAAAATTATTTCTTTTTTAAAATTGTTCAAGCGATTTGTTATAAAATAGCAGAATATTTTATACTTATAATTAGCAGAAATATTCTTTAGACATCAAAGTTTTCAATCTGTTACTAAGAAAATTCAAGGTCAACGTCCAAATTATCAAAAAAATTGTCTAGAAGAAGGGCAGGGGTCCGGATCACGGATTTCACTGAAACTTTGGGATAGGTTTTTGGATATAAAAATATGAAGAAAGCTGCAATATTAGATCCTAACGTTAAAAAAAACTAATGTTCTGGGCACTTTTAGCTTTATTTTGTAAAAAGTATTGAAAAAACTCTTTTCTCAAAAGATGACTATTCAACATTAGAAAGTCTTAATATCATTTCAAGTAGAGAAAATAAAACTAGAGAAAACGAGATTTCATTTGTATTTTTAAGGATTGAAAAATGTCGATTTTTTGCCAACGTTATGAACGGTGAACATTGAGCATCGAAAATGCACCAAAATACGCAGGCTGTCGAATAGTGGTTGAACAGTGGCGAAAAGGGTTTTTTTACTTTTTTCTATACTTTTTACAAAATAAAGCTGACAGTACCCAGAACTGTAGTTTTTTGAGTTACGTAGAAAAGGTTCGCATACCTTCGCAGTAATACCTCTGGTCACAGTAATAACTTCACAATAATAACTTCAATTCGTAATAAATACCAGCAATCAGACCACCCGTTAATTTTTTTATATTAAATTTATATAGACATTTTCTAAGATTTACAAATTTTTTTATTAGATCTTTCATACATTTTAAACGATTTGAAAAAGAACGATTTTGGTTTAATCGTATTAAAGTTATTTTATTTTTTAGTGAAACTACACCTTTCTCGAAACATCGCAGTAATACCTTCACATACCTTAGTAGTCACATTTTCTAAAAGGTCTTGAAATTACCTATCACCCCATATTTTTTTCGGCCCAATCGGATAATATTAAGTTAATTAAAAAAACAAAGAAAAATATAAAAAATCGAAAATAACTTTTTACGGTGCTGGGTTTAGATATCGGTCGGCAGTAGGCCCATTTTCTGAAAGGTCTTAAAATTTCTTATATATCGATATTTTTATCAGCCCAATTGAATAATATTAAGTCTTTAAAAAATAGAAAAGAAAAATATGGATAAATCGAAAATAATTTTATTTGTTATATATATTTATATCTTCAAATATATCTAAGATAAACATACAACTGCTAGTAAACGATAATATACTGAATACATTAAAAAATAATATTAAGGAGGTTCATGCGCGACTCTCTAGTCAATGGAGTATCATTTTAAAATGTTGCTTGATATACGTTAAATACACA